>VDFB02300591.1:0-45803 GCA_007258455.2 Sequoia sempervirens | reverse complement strand
TATATTCATTTGAATTTATTGATGCAAAACTGATTTTACTAGGCCAAATTGCCCTAGCTGTATGTAGCGCCCAGTTTGGATATTTCTAGGTATTTCGACCTGCATTTGTGATGGACAGAATCTGCACTTAATAGGGTTTGAATGAGTTTGGAATGTGGCGAGTTTCAGGAGTTTGAAGGGCATCTTCATTGGAGCTATTATATGCATTTTCTGAAGGTGTAATCTGCTGTTTGAATCATCATTCCAGGGTTTGATGGTTCTTATTCTTGGAGTCAAACGTAGCAGATTGGAGATATATGTTTGCTGTTTGTGCTTCATTATACCAGGTCTAGAAGTGTTTCTTACGTCTGAAAATTGTATTTTGAAAGGACTGAAAATTTCTGTCATTAATTCTAAGCAATATAATCTGAAAGTAATCCTTTGCATCAAGTCTTTCAATGTTATTTTCTGTTTATATGCATCTATTCCTTTAGTATGTTAAATTATTGAATGGCATATTTTAAACAAGCAAACAACATCACATCAAAACCAATCAGCAAACAGTGAGCAAACAGAAAAAAAAATCAGGGGTCTTACATTACAATCAAAAACCTTTGCCCTTTTGGTTAATTGGTCAAATAAAGAGATTTATTCAAATCAAGAAAGGACTAATATTGTTCTGAAGCGCGATAGGTTCTTTTTGAATTAAAAATGACAAGAAAATCAACAGTTTTGAATGAGAAAACCCCAGTTGTAGAGTCACCACTAGGAAAAACACTTCCTCCTTCAAAGCCATTTATAAAAATAAAAAAGAATAACAAGGATATGAAGGAAAAGGAGAAGAAAAAAGCAGAAAGTAACTTGAAAGAAGGGATTTTGAGGGAGATCCAAGAGAAGAGGATCAATATAGCCATGTTGATTCAACATGAGCAGCCTATATTGACTCCTATTCCTCCATCATCGGTTAGATAGTATTTCTTAAAGGAGTTTGTCTTCACACATGTTTAATCAAAACCTCTAGAACTATCTATAGTGCAAGATATTTCTTCTCCTCAAGGACCTCCATAAATTGGTAGTGTAGAAGAAAAAGGAAGTTCCTACATGGGTAAAAGAGGTTCTCGTGAGGAAAAGAAAAGTGTCTTTATATCAAATCGACTTTGATACTCTTGATAAAGTGGTGGGAGACTTAGTTGTAAAGAAATCCAAACACCAATCCAGGATGACCAAGATTGGAAAGGAAAATTTTCTTATTGAAACAATCATTCACTTGAAGATAAATTTTAAATCCATTCAAGTTTCAAAACCCCTTGATTTTTGTGAAGAACCCTGCTGGTTCCAACTCAACCTCTGATGCTAAACTGCCTTGTTTTGTGTTTTTCAATGGTTTTGATGAATCTTAAGCAAAATATATAGAAGTGCGCCAAGCAAGAAATGAAGATAAAACTGAAAATCAAGTAAATTAAGAACAACTGCAATTCTATTGTGGATCTGGCAATTGATACAAGTAAATTGCATACAATAGACGTACCCGAAAGTCCTTAGATTAATTAAATAAAAAAGATCTGTACATGCCAGGCAAGAAGTGCTGAAACTGACAAAATGCAACGCCCACTTCTAGATGGTGATTTCTCCCTATCAGAAACTGGATCACAAGGGCTGAGGATGCTAGGCGTCCAAGATGCAAGTCACAGAAAGCCCAAACAGAAGGTGTTTCAGCCTTTTGGTTCACATGCCTCCAACTAGTGAAGCATGCCTCCCAAGATGAAGTACGACCCTCTGCAGGAACTGTACGACCCTTTATTGATGCTGAAGAACTGAGGAAAGATGGCGTCCCAGATGAATAAGCCCTTTCCTTTATTGAAAAAAACTGATAATCACTGAACATAAAATCTCTGATAAAGCACAGATGGACTCCTGTATGAAGCTCTCTCAGAAGCAACAATTCAGCTGGTATCTCACAATCACAGAACACTGAAGAAGTCTTGTTCTCCAATGGTGAAAATACTCTGAAACCCTTGTCTCAAGTATTGGTATGAAAAAGCCAAAAGCAATGTCAAATGATCAAAAGTGATTGAGGTCGACTTGTTTTTGCCTCTTATAACCCCAAAATGGCATGAATTCCCAAAAAGCACGACTTTGTCATTTTAAATACATTAAAATGTATTCAAGTCACTTTAATAATGTTTTAATATCTCTTTATCAACTTGGGCATACCATTTATAATTTAAGTGATTTTATTATCACTTAATAATATTTTAAGTGGCCTTTATTATTATAAAGTCAAATTATTTTAAAGTATCTCCGTGAGTTAATTAAAGTACTTAACCACTAAAATATTAATATCCCCCTCAGTTCTCAGTGTTTTGACGTGTCGTCAAAAGCTGGCAAACACTGAACTGCAAAGGCCTGCACTGAGCCCAATACTGAACTGAAGGGGTGGAAATGACAATATCCACCATTATTTGCCACTGAGACCCCCTATCCACACATGTTAGCCTATGAGGGTCCAAATAATAGGCTAACCCATCTGCTATTGACATTGACTAGAGTGGGGACATTACAATTTTTAAATTGTTAAGATAGATTTGGAGCCAAGTACTTGTCATAGTGATGTGAACATGTTGGAACTGGTCATAAGTAATTTTAAGGAGAAGGTTATCAAAGATGGAGAAGATAAGGTAGCCTTGAAAGTTGAGGTTAAGTAACTCAAAGAGTACATTTCTCATCTTCTACAATCCATTTTGGAGCCCACAATGTTTATGCCCCAGATTTTGGACTCTACCAAAGAGCAAAAGCAGCTAGATCAGCTAGTCGTGTACAAGAAGAATTTGGAAAAGTGGCTTGAGGACATTTGTTATCAAGGTACTAAAGTGTTGGATAAATTGTACCAATTCATGGCAAATGTGAAAAAGTTTATTTAGGGGATTGAGGATATAGAAAAATGCATGATTGAGACACTTCTGTCCTATGAGAAGTTTATTAAAAAACTTAAGTAGGCGGAGGCATCAAAATTGAATAAGGAACAAAAAGACAATGTGTTTGTATAGAAAGGGCAATACTCATTAATCATGAGAATTTTAGATTAGGCTTCATCTATTTTTATTGAGTAGAAAAGTAAATAACTTTAGGTGGAAAAATCTGTTTCTAGATTTGTGACACAAATTTCATGTAAATATATTGGTGATAAAGGAGCCATTCACAACTTAGATGAGGTTTAAGGGGAATTCCAGTAGCTAATAAGAGAAAAATTTGGCAAGGATCAGCAAGTATACAAAATGCATATTTTGGTGATAATTACAGATTACTTCCGAAAGGTAAAAGAAGAATCAGAAGACTTGAAAATTGATTTTAAAGCTGAGTTTATTCATCAAACTTATATTGTGCATCTAGATTCAGTATTGGTATTACAGGAAGTCAAGGTGTGAAATATTCCGAGCCAATTTTTTCGTTTTTCAAATTACAGATTACGACAAATGCACCCGTTAAGGTTAGCAGCTAAACCAAAACGTGCTGAAGCAACTCTAACCAGAATGTACACCAGGATCCCGATGTGGGCAAGGTGTGAGCATTGGTCAGAGGATCTAAATCAAATTGCTTATGCAGGAACTCTAACCAAGAATGGCGCTGATGTTGGCGAGCATATGGTCAGAGGATCTTCTACACTAAGTGCTGAAAGGGAACTCGACACCAAGTATGTGCTACCCAATCCAGTATGGAGTGAGGGGCGACCATATGGCGGAGTGTTACAAAGTACAATGCTTGCAAGAAATACTGAAAGCTGAAAGTACTCGACACCCAGAATGTGCTTGCTAACCCAGAGTGGGAAAGTAGCTACCATAGGGCGGAGATGTATCTATTTCAAAACAACTTCACAATGAAAGAGAGCGTTACAAATCAGAATTGAACAATACTGAAAATGACTGCCAGTACTACTGTCAGTTTACAAAATGATGATCATTCACCTGCCAATAGCTTAGGAATATGATAGATTAACATTACATCATAAAGAACTCTCCTTAGCTTGGTTAGGAGTGCCAAAACAGAAACTTCTCAATGATCAAAATAATAATTCTGGTTTTTTCACAAATCTGCACTTTTAAATCAATAACCAGCAGTCTAAGAAATCACTCATATGTTCATAACTCTCACATAACTCATCTGATTGACTTGAAACAAAGTGCAATATTCCCTAAGAATGATGGCGCCTAGACTAAGACACTAAAAACAGAGCAAACAGCCATATATTATTTATGCACGGAATTCAATGCAATCAGCAGGTGGTACGGCCCTCAAGGAAGGGCGATCTGCTCTTAAAAATCACTGTCTTCTCTAAAAAATCTGCAAATTAGAGGAAGAAGACACCTAGACCTAGCAATGATAATGGGCTAATACCCAGAACAATGTTTTTGTTGTTTTTTGACTTATGAATAAAAACATGAATCTGCTGTAGCAAACAATGCAATATACGGAAAACCACTAATATGCAAAACAGATCTAACAATGCACAAGCTGAATACAATGCTCAAAACTAAATGCAACTCACAAATTAAGTTATCTCATCACTAGTTGCTATGTTGCAAGCAAGAAGCAATGCCCGAGCTAGGAGGCCTTCATTCCCCGAAGCAATTCCAGAGCCAAACCGGCAGCATAACAATACTGTAGACAAAAGATGATGAATTGAGGATCCAAGTCTTCCTTTTATAATTTCCTGTTGACTTCTCGAAACCCTAAACTTCTCTTCAAGTCAAAACCCTAATCCTTTTCAAAAGATGGCGTCCCTTTTCTTCATAGCTTAATCTTGACATTTTTAAATAAATTCAACCCTTTAATAAATGCGTCCAACTTAAGGCTTGATTTTGACTTTGATAAATTATAAAATAATCTTTAATGAAGGCGCCACCCTCAAAAGACCACTTTTCAAAACAACATGAAGTCAATAGGCTAGACCAAGGGGGTCAACGTTAAAATATAATATTAAAACGTGACTTTAATTAAATAGCTCGACTTATCTCTCCAATGGTGCCCTGAAGCCATAAATGAGCAAGCCAACTGACCAAACTGAAGTAGGAAGTCAACCATGTTGAACCCAACTGTAAAACTGCCAAAAATAGAATTTACTAAAAATAGTAAATTCCTGAAGATGCTCAGAATGCCGAGAAGAACATACCACTGCGAAGCTCTCTGAAAACCCAGAAAGAATCCGCCATTGAATCCACCCACTCCGAGCAACGACCTCCTTCAAAATACGAAACCCTAATTTTACCTTCCGACTAGCCTACGGGTCTCTGAAATAGGCCAACGGTCACTGAAACGGTCAGGCTTGAGACAAGGACATTACAGGTGGATCAAGTTCATTAAAGTTTGTAGAAGATTTTAGCACCAAGGAACTCTAGTGGAGATGTTAGGTAGCTATTTTTTTAACCTGGATGGCTATTTTGAGGAAGATTTATTTTTGAGAGAGATTCCTATTGCTGAGGCAAATCTATTCTTAGATTTATTTCTCATGCAAATATAATCAACTTTGGGTAATATTTTATTAGTTTTGTAGTAATCTCAACTATTAGTTTAGCTGATACGTTGCATGCTTTAAAATTGTTTTTAGTGGCTAGGATTATTTTACAACAAAGCTTTCATTCATGCAAAGCTATTCTTAGGATAGAAGTAGCAGTTAAATTTATTAATTAATTTTCATGCAGTTCCTTGTAAACAGTATAAATAAGTGCCTTTTGCACTGAGTTTTCTAATGGTAATATTCAATCCTGCTCATTGTTGAATTTGCTAGTCACAAAGTCACTATCCTTGCAATTGTTTGAATTATGAGTTGAGTGTTTCAACAACTTTAACAAACTTTATATTGTTAAAGTTATTGGAAGAAGTATTGTGGCTTTATATGCAATCCTTCGCACTTAATTCATAATTTGTGTTTACATCTTTGTGTTTGTTCAGCAAATCTTACTATGTTCAATTTATGGTTTTCAATCTTCGCATTTAATTCAAAACCATAAACATCTTTTAGATGTGTTGGTTTTACTTTCTGCAGTAGTTAAACTCTATAAAAACTTCTTATTTAGTGCAGATATGCTGAAAATACTTTGTGCTCTAGACTAAGAAACAAAAGATAGGTCTTAAATTCTGTTCGTTTGTATTGCATACTTGAAAAGTCTTTTAAATTTTAACTCAAAGGGATCTTCCCCTACTAATTTGAAAAACATATTATTGTACACTCTGTTCCATATTGTGTCACATTGAAAGGTATGAATTGAAACACTAACACTATGCATGAAACGATAGCTCAAGGTGCATACAATAGAAACCCATTGTGCATAACACAATAAAGAGACGAGATTAAGTAATACAAACTGAAAAGAAGGTTGCTTGAAAAGGAGATAATTTTGCATTTATTATTGTTGTTGAAGTACAAATTTGCCTTCATTTTTGCTCTAACTTTATGAAATAAATCAATTTTCTCTGCATTTTGTTTCAATCGTCTTTAGAAGTTAAAAATTCTCTTTATTTTTGCCCCTTTCATGAAAACTATATAAGTGCTCTATTTTTTCCTCTATTTTGCTAGGAAATTACCTTTTCACTGGGCATACAATAATCAATAAATTTTTTGGATGTAGGTTCCATGTCTAAAAGACAATTATGCTTATTTATTGCACGATTCAAGCTCAGGCACTACAGGGATAGTGGATCCTTCTGAGCCTGGACCTGTAATAGATGCCTTAAGTCAAAGAAAGTATAATCTCACGTATATTCTGAATACTCATCATCATTATGATCATACTGGAGGGAACATGGAGCTGAAGGCGAGATATGGTGCCAAGGTACTTTATAATTTACTTCCTTGGCTAACTTATGCACTCAGGATAATGATAAATTTGCACTGGAAATCATCATAATTTGTATAAAGAATTGATCATATAGTTTGATCTTCATTTAAGTAGTTCTACATCAGTTTTGTCCTGTCATTTCTTCTAGAACCCAGCTGGGAAAATAATGGGGATGCAATGACTGATTTGTTATATAACTCACAACATTGTGTCCTGCCAATTTCTTAATGCTTCCCTCTTTGGGTAAGTCCTTCTGTCTAAGACACTTGGATGATTAGAAAAATGTGAATGTTTTTTATGCCACACAATTCAGTTGACTGCTATTGGATTCCCATGTAAAGATGCAAGGCTACTTGCATGAAAACCTTGTGCTCCCAAGCCTAGGGGAGTTGAGAATTTTCAAGCAAGAATAGGATGTTCTTGTTGCAGTTAGAAGCAAATATTTTTGCAAAGATGTCAAGTCATTGACCGTTTGGGTCGTTGGAAAGCATGGAACAGTTATGATTCAAAAACAGGAACAGTTAGGACTCAAATCTCGGATCTCCTATGCGCATGCTGGGATTTTCTACCACTGAGATACCAACCAGCTCCTCACAGGTTGTATTCTTCTTGGAATGTAGATTAACATTCCAGTATGTGTCCAAACCTCCCTTCTCCCCATCAAGCTCACCTAGCCCGTCTCTAATACTGTGTTAAAAAGCATGGAATGGCTAGGTCTTGAACCTAAAACTTCCCCATTGACATGTTGGAGTGCTTTGCCAAGGAACTACTGGCTGACCACAAGTTCTATATTTCTTGGAGTGTGGATTGCCTTTCCAACATAGTTACAAACTTAGTTATTAGCTTTTTGGTCTATTTAGAGAGAAAATTTCCTTGTAACTCTGTTTTGAGTAATGTGAATACTCGTTTCTATAAGTAATATAAAATGCTGTTTCTCGAATACAATTGCTATTTTTACATTTAATATGTGTTTCTTAAGACTGGTTTAACTGATTAATTATAGACTACAAAATGACAGAAGCCAGAATAGATTACAGTGCAAAAATGTGCTTTTTGCTAATTCTTGTATGCGACTCTTTCCCACATGTATGTTCCAGTATTGCTTTGTCTTTGAGTCTTCTAAACTATTCTTTGCTGTTTTTTGGTCGAGTTTGGCAATGATTTTTTGGCCAACTTCTCTTTATATATATATACACATATATACCCTCTTAGCCAGGAGATGCTCCATACAAGATAAATGCAATGATATGATAGATTGACTTATGGATTATACCATTCAAGCGAACAAGATCTATTTTCCTAAACTTCTAAATAGAAATAAGGATTCCATGAATTTTACCCTGTCAATATTGCTCTCTGTATGTGTTCCTTTTGTATACATAGACCTTGTTTTATGTAGGACAGAAGCAACAAATATTTAAATACTACATATAATTTTTGGACTTCAGAGTCGTGGAATTCTTGAACTGTTAGTATTGCAAATAAGATCATTGCCAAGGATTAAGAAAGTTTTGTTAAAGTATGAGAGAAGATTTATAACTTCTTTTTACAATTTCTATTTTTCTAGTGACTTTGACATAATTATAACATTCTATGACATACCATAAGAAGTATTTCTTCCCAAAGAAACAAAAAGCTTCTAGTGTCTTTGTTTTACACTTTCTCATGGGTGCTGACATATTTCTATTCCAACATCAACCTACAGGCATCTAGAGTCTAGACCATAGACATGTTTTAACTTTGGCAAGTGGTTTTGACATACAGGAAGAATTTACTATGTTAAGCATGGTTGTGACTTGAAATGCATTTAAGGTAGTCTTAGCAGAGCATCTTCTTCAGAATGGATGGATTATTTTTCATTAAGCTACATTTCTTTATTCTTTCTGATGTCGAGGTGGCTTTCAACATCTGCACCCGTTTGAAATATTTATTTATCTTGTTTCTTAAGCACATTTTAGTTTCATGAATTTTGGATTTTTGTCATCACACTCAGCTTGTCCACAGAAACTAGGAAGTATGCAATTTAGATAGTCTTTTTTGACCAGTTGTCTTTTTTTGAAAGAAACAAATACCTAGATAGCTCATTTATAGCATTGATGAATATCCCTTTAGGAAGTTATCTGAATTCTTTCAACTTTTGATAATGGTGTTTCTTGATAATTTGAATAATATCATCTGTATATACTATGAAATTATGAATGATGATATATGTAGAGAGGAAATTATTGGGAGCTTCACTCTGAACTTAGTATCAACTGGACTGCACATCACAAAACATTTCTGAAGCACATTCCTCATTACTTACACCCCTTGAAAATGCCGCTTTAACAGCACTTATGACTTTAGCTCATTTTACAAGTACAATATGTTTTCTTAAATGGTTAACTGTGTAAAGCATAGTTTATGACATTAGTGCTGTTAATTTAATGTATTGTTTGTGATGATGTGTTAATAAATGTCATGGAGGTACAAACTGGTATATGTAGGTGATTGGGCCTTCTGCTGACAAAGATCGAATTCCTGGGATTGATATGGCCTTAAGTGATGGAGAAACATGGATGTTTGGAGGCCATGAAATGCATGTGCTAGATACTCCTGGGCATACAAGAGGTGTAGTTTAATAAGTTCACCATATTTGTAAATTATTTTCACTCATAAAACTTTAGCTCCATGCTATTTTTCTGGTTTGCTTTTATTTTTTGGTCAATGAGCTTCTTCAGTAAATAGTGAAATTCATTGTTTTCTTTTATCTTATTGCAATATATTGTTAGAAGAGTTCAAAAATGTGGGGTTTTTCTTTTTGCTAAATGGTAAGCTTCAAAGTCACTTGGTGACTATGGGAGTGAATTTTGTTATTTCAATTATGTTTAGCTGGATTACTGGTCCATTTTGAAGAATATCTTATGCAAATTAGTAGTTATGTTTCATTATTAGTTTGAGTTTGTATGAAATGACATTATGGATATTAGAGCCTGGACTGCTTGAAAAGTTCTGCAGATTGTTTTTTAATGAAAGACTTTGGTGGATTCTTTGGTGAAGTGTTACAAGTGGCTGACATGACTAGTGGAGAGTTTGGTGAGGGGACTTCGAACACATGCCTAAACTATATTGTGAGGCTTACAAACAATTCTATATAGACTATACATTTGGCAATTGTTAAGAACATAGAGGAATTGCCCAAACTTGGCAAGTCCCAAGGTAGGTAGAATGAATTAAGGCCTAGAGACTTGGGACCTAGGTACTTGGTGAGTCTTGTTGCTGAGACTTGACCAAGTCAAGTGTGAAAATTAGAAAAGAAGAAGAAAAGATTGAAAACACTCAGACATAAAAGTGTAAAAGTCAAGAATCTTTTGAAGGCTTTGGAGGACTCTTGGAGGTTGGTTAAAAGCAATAAAATTATGAAAAATGGAATGCATCATGAAGGTCTGTGTGGTCTCAAAGAAATTTGAACTGGATGGGAGGGCCTTTGCTTGTCAACCCCACTCTATATCACGACACATAATGCCCTTGTTGGGTGCTTTTTCCCTCAGAATAAGAAAAATAAAAAGCATTTGGTGCCACATTGGATGGAAAAGCAACATTTTTTTGTTCTTTCAATTTGTTCCCTATTAAATCCCAAGTAATTGAATTGCATTTATACTTCTGGTTGCTGAGTCAATCCCTATCCTAAGCAATGCTCCTATGGTTGTAGTAGCATGTGTAGACTTGTTTGAAATACAAGCGCATGAATCCACATAGAGTTAGCAATGCTGGATTGAGCAATACGAGCTCCTTTCTACCATAGTTCATGACTCCATATTATTATTTTTGTTTTTGATGCCATGGATATCATAATCCAGGAGTTTGGTACACCCAAAACACTTGACAATATTTGTATATTTAAAAATGTTGTTTCCTTCAGCTAAAATCCACTTTTGCAGTCATGTAATCAATGTATAATTGTGTATGTGATCAAAGTAGCTTCTAATTGATTAGTTTATTGTCTTTAAAGTGTATTTATTGAAAGGTGCATGATAAAAGCTTTAAATCCTTAAAATATCTCTATTTCATGGTTTTTTCAATTTACCTTGAGTTTGAGCGTCGAGTCCAAGTCCGAGTAAAAAATCAGCTTGCGAAGTCTTAGCTGATTCCAAGTCTTGTAACTATGGTTAAGAATATAAGGGCGTACGTTGATGTATTTGAAGATGAAAGGTTTTCCAATGGGTGAAGAGATTTCACATTCATTGATCACTGAAGATGTTTCATGTTTTCCAAATCAGAAAATATAACAATGTCTTCATGTTAAGCAGCCTTACCATAGAATAAAAAGAGCATTATAATATTGTTTCTTTTTGATATAATAACTATTCAATTTTCTAGATTGCATTCCTCTTATTGCAAATGAATACTAGTTAACAAATTTCAATAGTATTTTTTTTTAACCTTTCTTCCAAGCCAAATTTTATGTGTATTGTCTTTATATATTTATTTTTTGCCATTGAATCATAGTTGTGGTGGTTAAACTCTACTATGGATGTCTTCTTTTGTATTTTTACAACGGTAAATACTATTATTATGGAATCCAAGTTCCACTTTATATCCGAGTACAGCCGTCTAACTTTTTGGAATGTCATTTTTGTTGCATTATCATTCTTCTCTTGCATTATAGCAACTTTATAATGCATTGTATAAAACAAATATTGTTGAAAACACATTTTATATCTTGTTTTCCTTACACTTATTATTATCATTGTGTTTGTCAATGGAGTATGAAGCATGTTTGTTAGTGGGCCCAAGATTGTCATGTGTGGGGCCAATGCATTATCTTTGCATTGGTCAGCATAATTTTTTTTATGTTCATTGGTGGGTGCAAGCAACCAGTTTGCAACAATGTTTTCCATCTGTTGGCGTTTCAATTCGCACCTCTGGAATGCGGATTAGAAACAAACAACTATGCATAGATAAATTGCTCTTCGAATTAGGAGGGGAAGCTCCCTCTTTGCTGATGTTGCTTAAGGAAAGTAAACTAAAACTAATTTGCCAATCTTTTTGTTCAGCTAAGAGCACAAGGTTATAAAACTCAAGCGCCGTAGCTGAGATTTTCTCTTTTAGAAGTTCAACTACGACTAGACCTACTCTAATGACGTTTCTAACTACTCAAGTAAACGTAGAGTTTGAGAATTAGAAATGAACAAGGAATGATTCTTTGACATAAATACTTAAACAAACTTTCTTCCAACACACATCTACTGTACTTTCAATGCAAGCTGAAATAAAGATCATATAAGCAGAACATATAAAACGGAAATCTGAGACATTATATCAAGGCAGCAAAGTAGGCACAAGACTTTATTTTCACAAATCTCAAGTAACAAAGATTATACTTCTGGGACAATAGGATTGTAGCAAAATAGGCTTATAGTTTAGCAATCAACTAGAATACATTGACACAAGGAACATAAGAACTGAAAAATAACTTGCAGCTAAAAGAGGCATACAAGCTTGCTCTTACACTAAGTGAACAATACTGAATAACAATTAGAAGGCACTAGTAGACTCAACATTTTGTTATCACAAGCACGGTTCAAGAAAATAATGAGCAAGGCTGCCCTTATTTATACACAAGTAGAGGAGTATGAAACCCTAAAATCTCCTTGCTTTTACAACTAAGACTTGCCAACATGCAAACTTTATTTCTAAAGCTAAAACAAGATATGTTAATTTTAGACCAAAAATGAAGATAATTAACAATACAAAATAATGAACAATAGAACATAGCAAATACCCTAGGAAAACCCTCCTTCTCAAGGGAGAAAAACCTAGCCAAAGATATATCTCTTATATTAGAATGAAAAAGAGCAGAAATCTGCTTTACAACTTGGCCCAAACACAAGGCCGATCTGATGTAATGAGAGATAACACCTCTCCTAGGTGCGAATATACAAATAAGATGATTTCTCCTTGATAACAATCAACTTGATGCAAAATGTCGATCTGCTGCAAAATGTGCGATTTCCTAGAAGTGTGAATTAATCTTGAATGAATTGAATTGAAAAATGAATGAGAATCGCCTTGTATATATATAGATCAAGACGTCTTTTCATGTAGGGTCGACCTCTTTCACAAAATGAGACGTCTTTTCATGTAGGGTCGACCTCTTTCACAAAATGAGACGACTTTTTATTGAGTCGGCCTTGAAAAAAATAAATTAATATTTAAATATGTAATGTCCCCATTTTCGTGAGCATCAGAGTTTGTAAGGATTAGCCTATCATTTGACCCTCGTAGGCTAACGGTTATGGATAGGGGGTCTTCTGTGGCAGTTACCCGGTGATTTGGGACATTACTCCTCAGCTGGGTTCAGGTTTTGGCCTTTGCACAAGTTATTTGACTCAGATTGGCACACTTACTATTTTGGGAGAGTCAGGGTTTCCAATAATAGCAAGGCACCTGAACAGAGCATTTTTGCAGTGTCGACCATTGATTGGACCTTTGCAGTTGTTTCGGGACTTAGTGGAGTGTGCTTACTATTTATAGTAAGTTAGCTATCAGGAGTTGCTATCTTTGGCAGGGTGTCAGATCATTCAGTATTTGGCAGATATGACCCTGGTTTCAGTTGACATGGCCAGTTGACGGATATTTAAGGAGATATTAATATTAAATGTATCATTAATGATTTTAATTAAAAAGGTTTATAATATAAAGTTATAATGACTTTATATTAAAAAGGGTTATAATATAAAGTTATAAATTAACTTTATATTCGAATGGGGCCAATGACACATTAAAAGTGTATTTAATGTTATTAAATGATTATGTGCACATAAACCAAGGTAATGAGAAGGTATTAAATGCAAGATGAAGATTATAATATTTAAATGATTTTTAAAAGCCAAAATGGGTCAATTTTCTCAAGGAGGCTATAAAAGCTTTCAAAGGGCAAAAAGAATTCATTTGGATGATTATTGAATTTTGTCTAAAAAACTTGAAAGCTTTGGAGTTTGTGAGAAACAAGGGTTTCTGCAGATTACCAGCCATTGGAGAATGAAAACTCTTCAGTGTGTAGCATTTTGAGGTTGTGAGAGATCAGCTGAAGTTTGCTAATCAGAGTGGCTTCATTCAGGAGTCATATTTGGTGAAGTTTCAAGGCATTTTTAAGAGGATTTTATGAGTAGCATTGAAGGAGTTTGCATCTACAAATTGAAGGATATTATTGCTGCCATTAAAACCAGGTTGCAAGCAATAAATTGACAAGCATAATTGCTGCTACAGTACCCGCGCTACAGTAGACACTACAGTACCCTCGCTACAGTAGATGCTATAGTACTTTGCATATTTGTGGAATCTACACAAGAGTTTACTTTGCCGCATTGAGGATTTTCGAGAGGCATTTCATCAATTGTGAAGGGGAAAAGTAACATATTTCAAACAGGCCATACCATGCAAGGGTTTTATAGCTGCTGCAAATAAATTCCAGGTTTTGCAATTAATTTCCAGAATTTTATAAGAGCTTCATAATCACATTCTTGAGCATGTATTAGTGTGGGTTATGCTTTGTATACGTTCTATTATCAATAAAAGTTTATTGCAGCCTTGTAGAAGATTATTTGCTTAAGTTCTTGTTGATTCATTGAAGATTATCTTGGCTGGCTGATTATATATTGAAATTCATAAAAATCATTATTTGCTAAAACCCACAAAAATTGCAAAAAACGTTAAAGCAAAACAAAACCAAAAACAAATTGCATCATTTCTGGCATAGTTGGGGTTGAGAGACACCAGGTTTCTTACAAAATAGCAAGTCCGACTTGCCTTTGCATTTATTTATTATTTATTATTTGAAATTGAGTGAAGGATATCACCCGCCACTATAACATCAACAAGATAAGCATCTAGCAACCTACGAAAGCAAAAAACAGGGAAAGTGCCAACTATTACAACTTGATATTTGTCCTTCACAAAGAATGGATAAGAATGAGACAAGAATAGAAAGAAAGCTCGAAGAAAGCTTCTAGTTCACTGTTGCTTTAAATCTCAACCACATCCACCAAAAAGCTAGAAACTGTATCTCTATCAGGAGCATCAATACTATCTATAGCAAAATTCCACTTTTCTAGGATTTCCTCGCCTTCTGCAATTGAACTTAGGAAATCTTTGACATTTTCAACTTCGTCATAAAATCTTGCTAATCTCGACAACTCTATAACTGGAGTGATGACCTTTTATAAATATATCATCTTGCTTCAACATATCTTTTTTTACCCTGTGTGTGACCATCTTTTGACATTCCTCCATTTCTTCAATGGAAGAATATTGTACAACTCTTTTCCAATACTTGTCCTTTTACTCATACCACATCTTTTCATGTTCTTTGACTGAGATGATTTTTTTTGTTTGTGGTATTGAAAAGTATTTCTCAACAACGTTCGGCCCGAGGCTGCAAACAACCTGCCCATCTGCCGCTTGGTTCTGAATTCCATGGGAGAATATTGCATGCTGAAAAACTTGAATTTTGACTGTAAACTTGACTATGCTTGGACAAGTTTTGCACAAAAGCTAAAAATAGCTTGCTGATTTTTCTTCTTCAAATGGACAGATTTTTCAAAAATAATCTGAGATATGGGTTTTGTGTAGAATTTTGTTGCAAAGAGACCCAAATCGTCCGATTTTGAAAATTGTTGATGACTGGTTGAAAAAACAGAAACCCTAATTTTTGAATTTTTCTTGAAAAAAGCTGAGAGTTGGGTTTTGTGTAGAATCACATTTCATATGAACCCAGTTGATCAGATTTTGAAAATATTGAAGATTTCTCGGACATGCGTGAAAAAACAAGTTCTTGAAAGTTGAATTTTTTTTCAAAGTTGTAGAGAATTGAAAACCAAGCTAACTTAGATTGTTGAAAATTGAAAAAGATGACCCCCTTCTGAAAATTGATGCCCTAGAAGAATAAAGCATGAAAAAGCGAGCCCCTTTGTGTGCTGATCCGGAAAATATGAAGAGCTTTGAAAAATCACCACGTTTTGGCCTTTGAATATTGAAATGAATGAAATTTTATGTTTCCTCCTCTCGCCACCTACTAAAGTTTGTGAATAATGAATGCAAAGGCATTCTTAAATAGGTTTTTAGGTTGAAAACTGTTTTATTTTTCAGCTTTAAAACTTCTTGAAGTCAATCCTGAGCAGGTTCATCGATTGTGGACACTCTTCATAAAGTTTCATGATGAAAACTTGAAAATTTGACTAAGACATTGAGTCTTGGGCGCCTTTCTTGTCTAGGGGCATTTTTCCTCTCTAGACTTAGCCAATTTTCATGAAATTTCAACTTTTGCTTGAGTTTTGACCCCAATTTGATCTTGATTTCCGAATGTTAGATTGATCTCATGAACTGGCTGATGATCTTGTTGCGGGGTTTGATTGAATCTAATGAGATTTATTTGGAGGCAACTTTGGATAAAAACATCATCTTGACCTTCATAATGCTGGGCGCCCCTGGCTACTTGGGGCTCCCCAACTTACTAGTGTTAGCCATTTCATGATCTTCACCTTTTGCTTGTTTTATGATCTTCTAATGAATTGTTGTTTTTGGATGATCAGGAGGTTCGATGAACTGATGGTTGGACTCATTGGATAGCTCAGACAATTCTGAGGGGGGTCTCCTGGGAGTGTTATCTCTTGAAGTCTGATTTTAGGGCCTTAAATCCTAGCCAGGGGTGCCCAACTCCTCCAAAGTTAGTTTATTTCAAAATTTTCAACTTTTCCTTTTTCTTCCATTTTGCCCAATTTCGTCCCTTTGTTCCGTCTGTGATATCTGATGACTGCCACCTCTGATGAGCTTGTTGATGATTGCGTTGGAGAGCTACTTCAAAACTGAAGAGAACATACTGGAGGCATCAAACCCTAATTCGTCCATTTGGTGACCTAAAAGCTTGGGCGCCTATCTCCTCTTAGGGTGCCCATGATCTCCAACCTTATCCATTTTTTGGCTCTTTCTCAACCTTCAAACTTGACCCCCATGTTCTGTCATCTATTTGATCTGAAACTGCGGGTGGTTTGAAACTTTGAATGATCTAATGAATTTGCTAAGATATCCATTGCGAAGTTGGCAGGATTTTGGAGAGATTGAGTGATTTGGAAAACCCTAATTGCTAGATTTGGTTCTCCAAAACCTTAGGCGCCCCTGGCTACTTGGGGTGCCCATGGCTTCCAGAGTTAGAATATTTTCTGATAATTTCATGATTTCTAGTTTGCAATTTGCCAAGGCTTCTCCGTTCAATCTGAGATTTGTTAATGATATTGCAGCTTTAGTCGTTCCTTCCAGCTCAACTCTATTGAATGAAGCATAAAATTAAATGATAGCCTGTCGGCTATTTAATTTGTTGTCTTATATTTATGTGGAGGCTCGAATGTCTTGAGGCCGACCTATCTTATATTCTTTATGATTATATTGAGGCCGACATTCTTTATGATTGTATTCTAGCCGACTTTATTGATTTGTAATTAACATTTATTTTGGCCGACCTTATGATATGAAGAGGTGCGACCTCTCTAAGTTGTATATATATACAAGACCATTCGTCCATTGTAATTATCTAATATATTCAGTTCGGTTATTCATATGAAGAGTGCGAAGATCATCTTGTGTGCATTATCATCAAGGGCGAAGATCCAGATCAGTTCGGTGCGAATATCTTATTAGGAGACTGCGAACAAGAGATTGCGAACTCTGTCAAATCAGATCTCTGTCAAGAGCGAATTCTGTCTAGAGCAAGTCCGATATCATCAAGTGCGAATATATTAATCAAGCAAAGTGTGAACTTCATACAGGGCGAATAACATACAAGTGCGAACTTCATACAGTACGGATATCATAACAAGTGTGAACATCATACGAAGATCATACAGTGCGTAGTATCTTTCAGGTGCTATTTCTGTAGATCTGTTGTCAGTAAATTACGGATATTGCCAGGTACGAATTGGCAGATTGTTATCTGTTATTACATATTGCCAGGTGCTGCATATTGGTCTTGTGTTAGACCTCATTGTAATGTGTAAAGTTGCCACTGATATTATAAATATAAGAGAGATCTTTGTTGCTGGGTTTTTCTCCCTCAAGAGGAGGGTTTTCCCAGGGTATCTGCTGTGTTATTGTTTCTGATTTGGAATTATTTTCTGTGCATTAATCTGTTCACCTAAAATTTACAAGATTTTGGTTGACTGACTGTTCAGATGACTGTGCTGATGGATTCACTGTGGAGCCTACTAAATTCTGAGCAACATCATCTGGGATGAGTGTTGGCGTCGCACCTCGGAATGGATTTGAAAGCGGACAACTATGCACAGATGCGCTCTTCAAATTGGGAGGAAGCTCCCTCTTTGCGATGGTGTTTGAAGAAAGTAAACTAAAACTAAGTTGCCTATCTTTTTGGATCAGCTTAGAGCACAAGGTTTTTTTTAAACAAACGCCGCCTGAGATTTTCTGATAAGAATTTCAACTACGACTAACCTAGACTAAAGACGTTCCTAACCTCTCAAGTAATAGCAGAGCAAGAGAAGTTAGAAATTAACAAGGTAGATTCTCTGACAAAAATACTTCAATAATCTTTCTTCCAACAAACACCTACACACTTCACTGTAAGCTGAAATAAAGATCATAAAAGCGTAACATAGATCACGGAAATCTGAGATTTTCGACCAAGGCAAAAGAGGCTCATGATTTTATTACTCAAATCTCTGAAACAAAAACTCCCTTCTAACATGCCTTGAACAAGAAATTGCAGCTAAGGAGGCTTGCAAACTTATTCTTAACACAATAGAAAACAGCAATCTTACTAACTCCTTGTTGGCTAAAGAGGCTCAACAATTTGCTTATCACAATACAAATGAACAATACTTGAGCAACAAATAGAAGGCACAATAGGCTCAGCGTTTTGTTCTCACTAGCACGGTTAAAGAAAAATAAATGAGCAAAGGCTCTTATTTATAGAGAAGCAGAGGAGTAGGGAACCCTAAAATCTCCTTGCTTTCACAATCTAGGGCTTGCTCAGCAAGCAAGCTTTATTACTAAATCTAGAAAGAAGAAACCCTAAAAAGCAGAAAAAGCGGGAACTGCCAACTATTACATCTTATCTTCTTTCTATCCTCAAAGAATGGATAAGGATTATTCCAAGAATAGAAAGAAAGCGGAAAAGAAAGCTTCTAGAAGAAAGCTGCTTTAAAGCTCGATCACATCCGCTAGGAAGTCTGAGATTGTGTCCCGGTTCGGTGCATCTATACCATCAACAGCAAAACACCGCTTTTCAAGAATATCTTCAGCATCTGCAATAGATCTCTGGAAATCTTCAATCTCATTGGCCGCTTTATTGAACTTTGCTGACATCATTGAAACATAACCTATCCTTCCACCAACTGGGCTGCAACTATGAACAACATTCTGGAACTGATTTTGTACTTCCTCAAGCCCGACGTAAGAACCATCCTCAAGACTGTACTGAGAGGGGATCTCTATGACAAATTCGCTGATGAAAAGGAGAGCTTCAACCACCCTTTGTCTGTAGGTGATGAATTCTTCAGATATTCTCTCATAAGTTTTAATTTTGAAAACATGACGCTCTCTCCAAGCAAGGATTTGCCTTTTGTGCTCCTTTGAAACCGCTGAACCGTAGGCTGTGTCTAAATCAGCAATGATAATCTCATGCCTAGGTTTTACTTCAGCCAGTGTTTGTTCAAATCCTTGGATGCCTTGACGAAGTTATGAGCGTTTTCTCTCAACTGGAACATCTGAGCCAAGATCTCCTTTCCTCTGACAATGAAGCTCTCGATCCACTCCTGAGTCTCTTTCCCACATATGACCAGCTGTCTTAACTGATGATGATCAGCTGGTGTCTCTAAGACCTGGGGCAGCAACTGAGTTGTTTGTGAAGAACCACGAGCAAGGTTAGAAATAAAAAGCTTAAGCTGCTGATTTTCAGCCTTGAGGGCTGCCTTGTCTTCTCCGTCTTTTAGCACTCTTTCATGAAGGTTTTCAGATACAACTTTGAAGAGACTCAAATCTGCATGTCTGATATTTCTACCGAGATTAGCCTTGACCATGACAAAATCATCCATGTTTACCTCATCCCTATTCTTATCTTCTGGGGGCACCGCAGTCTCTATGACAATCTCGTTATCGGGATTCCTATCAAAATGAACTTGCTTCTTTGCCTTTTTCTTAGGAGGTTCCTGATAAATGTTATCGAGATCATCAACACTCACTTGATATGAAGGTCTTCTCCTAACCCTTCCTAAGGAATTCTCAAGCCAAGACACCGTAGTATCTTTACTAACTGCCTCAGGAGGTACTGCTGCAATCTCTTCATCATCTTCGATATCAAGATCAATATGAATTGGTGACGAACCTGTCAAAGGCACAGGGACATGTGTTAAAGGCGGCTCCTCTGCTTCATTGTGAGGTATGGGCTTGTCAAGAGGAACTTCTGAATCAATTGTAGGCTGTTCCTGTATGACTATGCCTGAGAAATCCATCCTTCTTCTTACATTTTTATTCGATCTACTGCCTTTGATGCCATCTTGAGACTGACTTTTACCCTTTCCTTTTGACTGTGCTGTAGAAGAAGAGGGAATTATCCTTGGCGGCTCTGCTACTGGAATAGAGTTCTTCCTTTTAAGCACTAGGAAAACCTTACTATACTCCACAACTTGTTTTGTTCTGTCTTCAACTGAAAGAGATTCCTTGTTTGCCCAATTAACTTGTGGAAGAGGCTGATCCTCGATTCTTTTCTGAGTGTACATTGGTAGAAGCACATCTTCATCATCATCGGAGAGTCCTTCAATATCTTCATTCAAACAGTCTTTCATCTGATGGAGAGTCAACCTGCTGTAACTACGCCTTCGCACTTCAAACTCATCTGCACAGTTAGCCCAAAAATCTTCAAGTGCGGGTATGTGATTGTAGTTCTTCTCCAACCGGGCAGCGTAGACACCATGAGGATCAAATGACCGCCTCTCACTGTAGGATTTTAGACCAAATTTATCTAACTCTTCTCCAATTGTCTTGGCATCTGTAGCAGTCCTGCATGTATAAATACCCAACCCTAATGGAAAGTGAAGAGAGGGTTTCTTTCTATTTCTCAAGACTGTATGAACACCGTGAGCTTGCCTCAAGAATTCCATGAAGATGACCTCGTCTGACGGATACCTTGGCAACATGAGCGGGGCACCTGAATAACCATAAACCCTGAGATAGGTAAAGGTAGGAAACTGTATAAACCAATCTGCCCATTCGCCATTGCTGCCCTAGCAACTGAAGAGATGCGGACGTGCAATTCATTGTCTAAGTCACGCACCGTGTACATCAAGAATGCCTCGTTCACCCTTTTGTAGTGGTGCAACGACTTTGTGAATTCCAACTGGGGATAATAATTATATATGTGTTGAACGCTCAATGACCCCTCGGTGTTCAATCCTCTGAATTGACCTTGATAGGCCACCAAATAGACTAGATATGACACCATGTGGAATACATGAAACTGAAAATATTCTGTTATTTGCTGATGTAGGCAGTCACTTATCAAAGTAGGCCAATCATAAAACTCAGTCTTTTTCATAATGTGAGGTATGGCATAAAACATCCAAGGTTGGAACTTGGTGGCATCTGCTGAACCAGTGACCCTGTTGAGCAAAGTGATGATGATAGCAACCTCGTCCTTGAACTCTCCTCGCCCGACATTCTTGGGCAATGTCTTATGTTTTTCTTTCATCCATCTCTGTGCAATCTTCTTGCTGTATTTGTCCTTATGCATATTCCACATCTTTTCACATTCATCCCTCGAAAGAGTTACACTTTCAGGCCATGGGGGAATGGAAAAACACTTCTCAACCATGTCAGGCTTTAGACTGCAAATCAACCTGCCATCTGCTGACTGGATCTCCCTAGTAGCCGGGTTGTAATGTTTAATGCAAGCGATTACGAACTCAAGGCTCTGAACTGATATAGGAATAGACGCTGCTGCGAGGAGTCCAGAATGACCCAGGTTCTTGATTGAAGTATTGCCTGCTCTCTCCAAGGGATATAGATCGAACACCGGCTTGATATGATGCAAGTCTGTCTCAGCTGTTTTGATGTAATTATGAAAGAGGGCTGATTCGGACTTGAAGACATTAGGAGTGTATTCCATTTCAGAAAACTTGAAGAATGACTGTAAACTCGCCTTGGTTCAGACAAGTCTTGTGCAATTTCTATTTTTAGAATGCTGATTTTTATGCTTCAACGGACGAATTTTTTGAGAATTTTTCTGAGATATGGGTTTTGTTCAGAATATCAATGCAAGACAACCCAGATCGTCCGTTTTCGAAAATCTTGAATTTTGACTGAAAAAGCAGCAAACCCTAATTTCTTCAATTTTTCAGAAAAAATTTGGCATCGGGTTTTGTTGAATATCATTAGAAATGGACCCAGTTGATTGAAATTTGAATGCACTGAAGTTTTTCACTGACATGCAAGATAAAAGCACTTGCTGCAACTTGATGAAGTTCTTGAAAAGTTCTTCAGAAGATAGAGGCAAAAAGACCCAGATGACTGAAAAATTGAAAGCCTTGGCTTTCTGCTTGAAAAACTTGATCTTCTGGAACAAAAAGCTTGAAAAAGCAAGGGTTTATGCTTGCTGGTCTGAAAAATCTGATGTAAAACCAGCAACTATGAATTCTTTAATCACAAAAAATTCTCGAACTTGCTGCTCCAACTTTCTCCTCTGGATGCTACCTGCAAAAATAATGAAAAATACATTGAAAAGAGGTGTTAAATAGACCTAGGGTCTGATTTAGGTTTTGCTTTCTTTTCTGCTTTTATTTCAAAACCCTAAATCTTATCTTCTCAGTTTGGACGCCATCTTCTTCTTCTCACAATTTTGAAATTTTAGAAATCTTCAAAAATCTTCTAAGGCATGAAGATTTGGGCGCCTTTCTTCAAGAGGGGCGCTCAACTTCACCAGACTTGGTCAAAATTTCCACTTTTTCAACTTTTCTCCATTTTAACATGCCCCTTCGCCTCTGATTTCCCGTTGACAGATCAACCCGACAGACGAGCTGAGTGATTCACGGCGAAGCCTGACTGATTCTGAAAAAGATGTTCTGGAGGCACCTCCGGCCAAAAATTTGATCTTGACCTCCGAATTCACGGGAGGCTTTTCCTTCTAGGGGCGCCCAGTTTCTCCAGTGTTGGCCATTTTTCTGATTTCCAAGTTCTTCATTATCCTCTATTTCACAGATGATTTCGTTGAATCTTGAGCTTCGGGCGTCGGATTTCTGAATGTTTGTGCTCATTGCGAAGCTGACTGAAAATGAAAAGGAGTCTTCTGGAGACACGTTTGCCAAAAAGTGAACTTTCACCCTTCAAAAGGTTGGGCGCCTATCTTGACTGGGGGCGCCCAGTTTACTAACACTTAGTTTATTTTTTGACTTTTTCACTCTTGCTTTGAATTTCTCTTTTCACCTCTCGTCGGACCCTCTGTTCAGCCTTTTGAATCTGATGACTGCGAGCTCCGTTTGTCGTGCTAAATAGCTCACTGCGAAGCCAGTTGAATTCTGAAGACATCCCGTTATAGCTTCGACTGCAAATTCCTCTGTTTGCACCCCTGAAAAGTTGGGCGCCTTTCTCTTCTTAGGGCGCCCAGTTTCTCCAGACTTAGAAAAATTTTCAATTTCATCTTCTCCAAGTTTCAGATCTTCATTTAATACCTCCACTTTGACCTGAATCTGCCGGAGACTGGATCGTCGGATGCTCTGCCGGGGATATTCATCGCGAAGCTGATTGAAAACTGAGCAACTTCCATTTGAGATCCAAACCTTAATTCCTTCATCTGGTGCCCTAAAAAGGTGGGCGCCTTTCTTCAACAGGGGCGCCCACTTTCAGCAGTGTTAGAAAATTTTCAAGATTTTTCAATCTTCTTCCTCGTTTTTCGTGCATGTTCATCGTTTCACCTTCTGCCGGAAATTGAATGCTGAAATTGACGCCTGGCAGTCGGATGACCTCCATTGATGACCTCAGAACTCCAGATATGCTTCTGAAAAAGCTGAATAGACCCAGTAGGGCAAAACTGATTATTTTAAGATTCTGACTGCACCAGCCTGATACGGACATATTTTGAGCCAATCAAAATCAGTTCGGACCCTGTCGGACCAACTTTCTATTTTAGAAATTTTCTATTTTTAGAAAATTTTGCCAGTATCCGTTTCGAAAGAAACCCGGAAAAACCCAGAAAACTTTACTATTTCGAGAAAATTTCTAAAAATAGCAGTTTTCCTAAAATTTAGGGATGAAAAACTGAGATCGGGTTTTGTAGGTTGCTCTTAGCAGACCAGATCGTCAGAATTTGAAAAATTTGTATTTTAACCCTCCATGCAAGACGCACACCCAAATTTTGACTCTTTTCATTGTTTTGACAAGACTTTTACTCATTTCTTCAAAATGTCTAAGTGTAACAAAAATTTGAATTTTGGGGTACAACAATGAGCAAACCCTAATTCCATCATTTTACCTCTTGAAAGAACTATCTCCCCCTAGGGTGCCCATGCTTGGCAGTGTTTAGTTTTTATTTTGCAAATTTCAAATTTTTTTCTTGTTCCACATGCTTGCCATTGCTTTGACTGTCGAAGATGAAATTTTTTCTAAGGCACAGAACCCTAGGCGCCTAGATTGGGCAGGGGCGCATGAACTTTCTAGAGTAAGCTAAAATTTTGCAATTTTCATGATTCTTCAACTTCCATTCTCCGTTCTTCGTCCCTCAATCATCTGTTGTAGTTTCTTGATTTGAGTAGTGCCTGAGACTCTAAATCTGACACATGGCAGTTGAGAACTTGAGTGACCTCCATTAATGACCTCAGAGCTCCTATTTTAGCTTCTGAAAAAGCAGAATAGACCCACCAGGGCAAAACTGATGAGGAAGTATTTTAAGTCAATCAAAATCAATTTGAACCCTTGGAGTCAAACTTTATATTTTTAGAAAATTTTGTTAGCATCCATTTGAGAAGAAACCTAGAAAAACCTAGAAAAAGTCTATTTTTAGCATTACAATATCATGCTCAGATGCACTATAAAGGAGATATACATATCAAATGATAGCCAATAATCTCCAATGTAAATACAAGGAATTCTGATATGAAAATATGAAGATAAAGAAGAAATACCAGGTTTGATATAGAAATGGCAACGATAACCAAACTTGAAATGCAACCCTTCACTTTTTGATCACCCAGATCCCAGTGTGGGCAAGATGAGAGCATATGGTGGAAAGGGGATCTTGCTAACTGAATTGGAAAGCTGGAAATACAATGTATTGGCGGCAAGCCGACCAATATGGAAATGAAAGTACTTAGGTGGCAAAGCCAGCCTCTTTCACTTTTCAGCGGGCTCAAATGAAAATAAAGTATTGAAAGTAAATGCTTAGGTGGCAAGCCAGCCTCTTCCACTTTTCAGTGGGTACAAACAGAAGTAAAATACTGAAATGAAATGTTTAGGTGGCAAACCAGCCTCTTCCACTTTTTAGCGGGTACAACTAAAAGTAAAGTGCAAAAATAAAGAAGAGCTGATCAATACTATTGAATCAGCATTACAATATCATGTTCAGATGCACTATAAAGGAGATATACATATTAAATGATAGCCAAAATGTTAGCCAATAATCTCCAATGTAAATGCAAGGAATTCAGATATGAAAATATGAAGATAAAGAAGAAATACCAGGTCTGATATAGAAATGGCAGCGATCACAAAATCAGACCAGCAATGCCCTAGCTCACCAAAATGTTCATAACTCACCCAAATCTCCTCCAATTGATCTAAAACTGAAAGCAAAATATGCCAATATGCTAGGTGTCCCAAACACAACAGCAAATCCAACCCAAACAACACTCTATTTTAGCATGCATCCCAATGCAACTTCAGCAAGTACAATAGCCTCCCTAAGAAGGGCAACCTCTAGCAATAATCAGGTTCTCCTTCAAAAAATCTGCAACTTTGAGCAAATGGGTGCTCAAGCTAGAGGAATCATTAAAGACAATACCCAGAACGATAGCTAGACTCCTTAGGATGATATGATAAAAAACGTGCTTCAGGCAAGCACAAACCAACAACAAGAAACTGAAGAGAAACACACCAGAAAGAGCAGCAAACTGAAAGCTATCAACTACCACACCAAAATCAAAATACATTGAATGAAGCCATCTCTGTGAAGCTCTATTTGCAAGCTCTGAATGAAGAAGCGGTCTCAGTTCAGCTAGGTACTATCTCTCAAGTATGGAATTGAAGAAGGCTAGGAGATATGCTTTCCTCAAAGCAAAGGTTTTGAAATAATTTCTGCAGTACTTCGTTATATTGAGCAATGGATGATCAAATGTGGAGACAAGGCCCTGTATATATAGCACTCTCAACCTAGAAGTTTCAAATTGCTTTTCCCTCCAAAAGGGACGCCCAAAAGAGAGATTAAAATATTTACTTTAATTCATATTTGATCAACTTGACTTGGGTTGCTATTGGGATTGGAGGAGTGGGTTGTGATAGTACCGGGAGCATGGTGTTTTTCTTCTCCATTCATATGGGTGTGCATTCTAACAATCAGATGGAGGCTTGTGCATTTCTTAAGGCTTTGGAGAGAGCTTATGAGGGTGGCTGGAAGGATGTAATCTGTGAGACTGATTCTATGATTTCGGTCTCTCTTCTTAATAAGTGTGACTTTTAGGACTCTTCTTGGAGATTAGTCCTTATTGTGAAGCAAATTCTTCATATTGCTTAGAATTTTGATGCTATCTTGTTTGTTCATATTCTCAAAGATTGGAATAGGGTGGTTGATGGTTTGGCAAAATGGGCCTCTGAGGGTGGAGAGACTTGGAGTGTGGGTGATTGGGGTCAGTTGGATCTTGAGAAAAGCACCACTTTGTCCAAATATCTTTATGAGGATCAGAAGGTGTAGCCTTGTGTTATTGCTGGTTAGTATGTCTGGGTGTTGGTTGGTCTCTGGGGTGTTCTTGTATGGTTCTATGTTGATGGATATTGTGTTGATTCTGGTCATGTCAACTGCTATTTGTACTTGATTTCTCTTTTTTGAATAAATTTTATTCACCCCTTCTCTTTTATATAAAAAAAAAAAAAAAACTGACTTGGGCACCCAAATGACTTAAGCATTTTTCAACTTTATAAAAATTCACTTGATTTATCACTTTGGACGCCTAAAGAGGAAAATGCCATTTAAAAAACAATTTGAAGTTATCACTCTAGGCGTTGGGGTCCAAAAATGCATAATATAAAATCACTTAAGTCATTAACCTGCCAAAACAGTCTCCACGAATGCTGGAGACCAAATTGCAACTTCTGCTCTGCCAGAAATAGACACTGCATATTGAACTGCTGAACTGTTGCTAAAAATAGCACTGCCAAAAATAGAACTTACTGTAAATAGTATATTGCTAAAAATAGTAAGGGACTCCAAACTCAGTTAGAGCACAAACTGGGAAGCCATCGTAACTTACTATGTAATGAACCGGACCAATTTTTTTTTGATTTTTCACAATTGATTACAATGCAACACGCACCCGTTAAGGTTAGCATAAACCAAAATGATGCGAAAAGTAACTCTAACCAGAATGTACACCAGGATCCCGATGTGGGCAAGGTGTGAGCATTGGTCAGAGGATCGCAAAGGAAAATGCTGAATAAGAACTCTAACCACGAGATGCGCCGGTGAACGACGAGCATTCGGTCAGAGGATCCCTATCTAATGCAATACTGAAAATTAGCT
Source organism: Sequoia sempervirens (assembly GCA_007258455.2). Lineage (NCBI taxonomy): Eukaryota > Viridiplantae > Streptophyta > Pinopsida > Cupressales > Cupressaceae > Sequoia > Sequoia sempervirens. The sequence continues at coordinate 18,227 of VDFB02300591.1, read as the reverse complement.
CAACACCAAGTATGTGCTACTCAATCCGTGATGGATAGGAGGCGACCATATGGCGGAGACTTAGGAAATTACAATGCAAAACAGTAAATAGGCGGCAAGCCAAGCCTCTTCCACTTATTCAGTGGGAAGTACATGTAAATCAAATGAAAGGAGAGAATTGCTGACAGTACTACTGTTCAGCTTACAATCAAATTAGAGAGTTTGCCAATATCATAAGAATAAGAACTTCCAAAGCTATAGCAAGATAAGCACCCTTTCTAAACTCACTAACTCTTTGAATATCAACTCCTCACACCAATAATGAACTTCCTCAAATCTGGTATGACTGTTTTTGACAGATTTAATACAGAACAGCAGCATGATAACCCATTAAAATGCACATAACTCACTCTAAACACATCCTATTGACGAAAGATCAAATGCAGATTACTATACTAATGTAGGCGCCCAAGATGCAATCCCTAAACCACCCAAAACAAGCCTTATTTATTTTTGCACAAACTCCAATGTACTTCAAGATGGTACGGCCCAGCTGCAAGGGCGAATTTCCTTAATAAAATCAAAGAGACACAATAAAAATCTGGAAACTGGCAAGAATGGTCGCCCCTCATAAACAGATTGATAGATTCAATACCCAGAATGATAGCATTTTTATTTCATGAGCTATGAGCAAATCTTACACTCCTCAATGACATTCAGCAACATCAAAATATGACAGAAAATGTAAACTAGAACTCCAAAATGCAATTACTCAACTGGAAATGCAATTCAAACCTAATACAAGCTAACCTCTCAACTAGTTGCTATCTTTCAAGCAAGAAGATGAGCCCATGCTAGGAGGTGTGCTTTCCTCGAAGCGAGTGCCTGAAGACAATTCAGCAGCGTAACGGTGTAGTAGACAAAAGATTCCAAATGAAGAGCTAAGGCCTGATTATATAGACGAGAGAGAAACATCTAGAAGCTTCCAGAGGGCGCCCAAAACCCTAATTTCAAATTCACCTTTTCCCTCCAAAAGATGGCGTCCATTTTCACTTTTGCTTATTTCACATTTTAAAATAAAGTCAAACCTTCATATAGGCGTCCTTTTTCAAAAGCTTAATATTTGACTTTATAAAATATAACTTATTCCTCCATGGCGCCTAGACCCTTTAAGTCCCTCTTTTTAAAACAACTTAAGTTGTGCTTGCTATGCAAAAGGGTCATATAATATTATAAGGAAAATACTTATCTCTCCAAGAATAATGCACCCAAGGCCAAAACTGAAGTGCCAGCTGAAACAACCGAAGAAGAAGACCAACTGAACTGAACCCAAACTGTCCACTGCCAAAAATAGAATTTACTAAAAATAGTAAATTCGCGAAGTTGCCCGGAATGCCAAACTGAACACACCACTGCGAAGCTCTCTGAAAACCCAGAAAGAATCCGCAATCAGAATCCCAAACTCCAAGCAACAACCTCCTCAAAACTAGGAAACCCTAATTTCATCATCCGCATAGCCTACGGGTCTCCGGAATAGACCAACGGTCAACAGAAACGATCACTGCTGAGAAGGGGACATTACATACTAAAAATAGTAAGTACAAAAAAGCCATCTAATGGATATGCATGTTATACCATTCTAAAGCCCTCTGAAAACCTAGAAAGACCTAGATACCCTTTTGCCAAACTCCTGCATGCAACCCTTAATTGAAATGCATGTCACACCCTTGATTGAAATGCATGTCACATCCTTCTGAAGCTCTCTGGAAACCCGAAAAGACCTAGAAGACAAATTGCCAAACTCCTGCATGCAACCCCTAAAAACTTAGAAGGAAACCTCCTAGAAAATAGGAAATCATAATTCTGCCTCTAACTAGCCTACGGGCCTTTGGAAATAGGCTAACAGTCATTGGAAAGTGTAGGGATAAAAATGGGGAAATTAAATTTTCAACAACCTAGCAAATGAAATAATAATACGTTACCTTGCAATGATGGAATGGAGCACTAGGACAGATTTGATAATGCCCAGATCACATATAACAGTCTGGTCAACAAGTTAATTGCTCAACAATCACAACCCCAACATAAACAACTCACTAACAATGACTTTGGGCTATGAACATCAGCTCCAATCCCTATAAGCTTCATCCAACACACCTAGAATGGTAGGAATTTTATTTGCAGGTTTAATAAATAGAGATAATAGTGTCTGATTACACAGTTCAGCATTAGCAAAATGCTTGGAACTCCACCATACCCCACTTGTCTACCATGAAAGTCTTGGTAAATGAAAAATTAGACGAGGGAAACACACTACAAGTTGATTTTAACTTACCATAGACATTGCTTGGACTGTAGAAGACTCACGTGGCCATGCCCCCTCTCACATGCAACATTAGCAGTGGTACGATCTCCCAATCTGCAAAATTCTCCTATCATATGGAGCAGCCAACCCAGGAAAATAGATTAGCAATTGAAATAACACCAAATCAGTCTTTTAAAACTCTAGCAATTAAAACCTCTAAATTCACAACCTAGAATGAGGTAATGTACGACTTGGACAAGAGGAAATGGCGACCACTAATATCTCCTTCAATCGCGCTCTTAAAACTGTAAATAATTCTTCAAAAAGGATCATCAGCCACACCCAAATAACTACAACTAGAAAACATCAAATGTCTCCATTATGAATTCCAAAATCTGAAGACTTTGCTTGAATCCCAATGGTGATTTCTGAATGAAATGACACCCAAACCAGCTAGGGATTATCTTTCAAATCTGAAATCAACAATCGAGAGAGGGTTTTCATCCTTTGAAGATCAAGGAAGAACTCCCAGGTTCCAATCTGGCAGGATAACATTCTCATATCAACAACATAAACAAAATGAACCCCAACACCTCTTTTTATAGCTTTTTGGAGGGAATTTTCAATTTAAAATTATAAAAATTCCTTTTTTCCTCAAAAGTGACCTTTTTGAAATAATAATAATATTTCATGTGCAAAGGCCCCTTTAACTAGGTGTCCAACTTTTAAAACACTTCATTACCTTTTCGACGAGCTATTACACTAAGTAGTCCTTTATATTATATCTCAACATTGGACTGCATTAGTGAAATATTAATTAATTATTCAATAACTCACCCAAGTTGTGGAAATCACTGAAATTGAATCAAGATCAGATTTTGGTCACACTGGGATGATACTGAAGATATAGGATGATGATAGAAGCCAATTGAGTGATTTACTAAAAATAGACGTGCTGTCCAAGAAGTTTGGAGAACACCTTAGGAGTCTAAAAACACTTTTGAAAGTGACATTGTGATCCATACTGCCAACTGGGCTCATTGCCAAAAATAGAAATCCTGAATTACTAAATTTGTGACCTCCAATAACTTTGGAGTCCCCCCTGTTCTTCCCAATCAGCCTATAGGACTCAAGAACTGAGCTAAAATCTCACAAATCAATTCGGTTCAAATTGGGGACATTACAAAATACAATGGCTTACTCCCAAGGCAACTTGCGAATCAAACGAACTTGATGCCACTGAAGAGCCACCACCATTAAAGCTTGAATGCGACCTTTGGGTGAGATTGTACCTTTAGCCAAAGTGTTTTTGTGCTTCATTGTGAGATCTATAAGGGTTTTGTCCTTCAATATCCACAAACATGTGGGGTTTTGTCCTCAGATTGGGATGTCTGAACAAGTGGTCATTGTGATTTTTGGTTGGGGTTTATTTGGGGGTTTTTCGTCATGGCCTCTTGATCCCATCTTTGCAATCTTAAGATACTTAGGGAGAATGTCAAAAATTGCATACTGGTTTTTGTCCTGGGCTTATTATGCGGAAATGGCTTTTTGTACCTATTGAGTCCCATCTCCCTTTACATCGAGTTGGAAATGGTGTCTTGTTCGAAAATGACATTGGAAGGTGTGGAGGAGGGCCCCTTGCAATTTGCAACTATCCTTAGCAAGTATGGCAAGGAGCCCCTTTAGGTTCAAAACCCCAACTACTGCCTTAGTGGCAGTCATTTGAAATATCCACCCCAAATTTTTTCCAAACTTCACCTATTAGCGTTAGCCAAATTATAATGATAAACAATTGAAATAAGCAACCTTTCACTTTTTGATCACCCAGATCCTGATGTGGGCAAGGTGAGAGCATACGGTGGTAAGATGAACGTTGCATTAACTAAAAGGCATCCACTTGTTCAGTGGGGTGAGTGATAATCAAATCAATTGAAAGCAAATACCTTCCACTTTTTGATCACCCAGATCTCAATGTGGGCAAGGTGAAAGCATATGGTGGTAAGGCTTACAATATTGAGCTTCTAAAGCAAACCACTTCTTTAGTAGGGTAAATATGTAAATCCAAGTGCATGAAATGAAACCATCCGCTTATTCAACAGGAATTACAACAAAGCAAAGCACTTGGTGGCAAGCCGACCGATCAAGAGAGATCCTTTGCTTATTCAATGGGTATAACATAAAAGTAAAGAATGCTCAATTTCTTATTCAGCGAGAGCGCCACTTATTCATTGGGGTAAGATATAACATGAACTGCTTATTCAGTGAGAGCACCACTTATTCAATGGGGTAAGTAGCAAATAAGTACAAGAGCTAATCACCAATGGTACTACCAAAGGTGTTACAAAGGAACTCAATCTTAAATGTTTCCAGAATATCATAAGCTGCTGTTACACTATGAAAATGATGATAACTAGAAGCACAACTCCCCAAAATGATACCCCAATGTGAATATAAGAACTCCCCCACAAAATATAACAATAATACCTCAATAGGAAGACCCCCAAGTGATTAAAGAAGGTCTAGAATGCTGCTGCTATAGGTCTGATACAAAGTTTCAGGTCTGATACACCCCCAACCAGCAAGCAATTGATGATCACAACTTCGCTCCAAGCACACCAAAACACCCCCAAACGTCATAGAGTCATCAACCAAAGCCTAGCGAAGTCTAGGCGCCAATATGAGGTCAAACTTTGTAGCCAAAAGTAACTGAACAGCAACCTCACACAATGCTTCAACATCCCCAAATGGTACAGCCCAGCTAGAGGGGCGACCAGCTCTAGAAATTCGGAAACCTCACCAAAAAATCTGCTATCTTGTGCAAAGGGGCGCCCAAGGCCTAGAAAGATTGATCCAATACCCACAAAAAGATCTCCAACACTCTGATCAACGTGAGCAAATAGGTGGTACGGCTAGGGTAGGAAAATATGGACCAACAACAGTAAGATGTCTGAAAATCACTCCAAAAAGGCTCCCACAACGCTGCAAAATCATCACACACCAAAAATGCAACCACTAGAAAACATCAAAGCAAAACATGATGAAATAAGCTGAAAACTTCACCCATATCTCCAATGGTGACTCCTGTCGCAAAGCCACTCCAATATCCAGCTAGGGAGTATCTTGCAACTTTGAAACTAGAGCCTACCTTAGGGTTTGCGTCCTTAAAGCCAAAGGATTCTCTCCATAATTTGGCGACACTTCGTTATCATAAGATTGCATGATGAAAATGAGAGAAAGAGGGGGGTATAAATAAGAATTAGGGCTCCAAATTTCAAATAGCTTTTCCCTCCAAATGGGACACCACCCTTGGGAAATGAAATTTCATTTTAATTTTTGCTTAAGTCCTTTTGGGCGTCCAAGTTCATGTCCCGCTTTTAAAACAACTTTAAGTCACCAACACTAGGTGTGGGGGTCCAAAAGTGACTTTATAACTTGAGTTATTATTTTTGGCAAGTAGCTCAAGCAGATAAGCAACCAACTCCAAGAATAGAAACTTGTGCCAAAAATATCAGGGCTCCAACAACTGAAATAGCCATCACTATCGAAAATAGAAACCCTACACTGAATTGCTGTCGAGACCATTGCCAAAAATAGCACTTACTAAAAATAACATATTGCTAAAAATAGTGTGTCCAAACTCAAAATTAGTCCAAATTGAGATGCAACTGTGACTTACTAAAAATAGTAATTATAAAAAATAGACATTGCTAAAAATAGCAATACTGCTCACCAAAGAACTCAAAAAACTGAGAAAACACTATGGAAAACCACTGCAATTACCTCTTGAAATGCTAACAAGAATCCTCCAAGAATCTTGGACTCCCCTGAAACGCTTCCGAATAGCCTACAGGACTCTGGAAATAGGCTAACGGTCATTGAAAAGCTTAGGACTAAGAAGGGAACATTACATCATTGGCATGCTTGGGGCTTGCCCTATTGGAAGTCCATGTGGTTTGGCTTCAAAAGGATATGGTTGACTATCAATGCCAAGTGGAATTCCATAGGGAGTCGAGTTGTCATTTTACGCATTAATGACACTCCTGACATGTAGGGTGGTAGGTGGCAATGGCTAATAGAAAGTGGTGGGAGTGTCGAGGTTGACTCATGGTTCATGCCTTTAGTGGGAAATCGGGGTTTGAAGGTGAGGTATGTCAGAGGGAAGAAACTTGATGTCCCAATTGTGGCATGTGGAGGATTGGGGGTTGGCAGTGAGGGATGACTACGTGTGAAACTCTGAAATTCTGATGGGGAGAGAAGTGAATGTGGGGGATGGTCTAGAGGAATGGTAGTAGGGAGGAGTCCAATACTCCAATGGAAGTAGAGGAGAGGGCATGCTAGGAAGGGGAGCCTCGTAACTCTGGTGACTTACATAGGCTTGGCAAATCTAATATGCTTCCAAACTCAAAAACTTCAAGGGTCATAGGTGGATGCATGAGAGATCGAGTTGAAGGATATATGCACAAAGTGGAATCGGGGGCGATGATGGAGTTAGGAAATGGGTATTTTGGTCTTCTCCATAAGAAGCTAAAGGAGGGGATATGACAATGCACAATCCAAGTTACCATTAATGAGCAAATTTGTTGTTGTAACTACCCAATCATAACTTTCCTTTTTAGAAAACATTGTTTAATCCTAAGGGTGTGGATTCAAATGTACATTCAACGATGGAGGATGAAGACAACCCACATTGTCATTAATACATTGGTTGAGTTTCAACTCTTGATGGCCCTCTCGCCTATTCAAGCCATCAATCTCATGGACTTCATTGGATCTAAGCTAGTCCTACATGCCACATCATGACGTGCGATTCTTCCTTGATTCTCAAAGCGATAGGGCAACCAACATAGTGCTATATATGCTAGTTCGTTTTCATCAAGAAGGTTGATCAATTTTCTCTTCCATGCTGCTGTGAGTGTGAAGGAGCTTCTAGCATTTCCACTCTTGTGAATCTCATTACCAGTAGAGAAACATCCTTTATAAATCTCAAGGAGGTTAATATTGTGAATGATTCTTGCAACTGAATGTCTCCATGGTTCCATTTGTGGATCTCTTGGGAAACTTAGGATTTCCTCTTGCCACTTTGCTTGTATGAATGTAATAAATATTTGATGAATGGGACAACATTCTAATGCATTGCAAGCTTTGTAATGGTCGTTTCTTTAATTCATATGAATTTCTATAGTTTGGGATGGTACTAAGAATATTTAGTTGCTTGATATCATTATATTTGGTGTATTTGCACAACTCATAGTCCTTTTGATTTCCTTGTGTCGTCTTTCATTGTATGCAATGACTTTGTAACCCAATGAATAGGCACTAATCATGGAAGTATTGACCCATTATATGCTTAAATTGAAAACATCCTACACTATTAGATTATCAGTAAGAAGTAGTTTGTATGCACCTCATGATTCAACATTATAACTAGGAAAAACATCCTTAATGATCCTTAAATTGTTATCATCCTTGAGATTCATGTTGTGCATACCCACATCCTACCATTATGCAATGACGTGCTTATCAACTTAATAGAGAATATAGTAGTAAGTTAGTCCTTGGCCTAGTGGCAGCTTTTGGCATCAGGTGTACACTAGGTACTATTGCAGCAGTTTGTCCATTTGTATATTTTCAGTTGTGTTTAATAAATTAATCCTATTCAAAATACCTCTAAGGAAGCCCCCTTGGGTGTAACTAAGCTCGAAGTCTAAGAAGTCGTACCCACCTTAGCAAATTGGTCCAAAGATTCCTTGCCTAATTATAGGTGTAATGTCCCCATATTAGAGACATAAAATGCACGAGTTAGGATCAAGAATTTGTATTTACCAACACTTAATTTTGCACATGTAATTTGTTTTGTAGACCTGCACACATCATGTATTATTAACAAATACATAGTTCCCTTGTTCATGATTAAATTAGATCATTTCAGATTGAACATGCTAAGAATAAGACAAATGCATTATCATCTAGTGCATAAAACTATCATGATCTGATATGACTTATTACTCTTGATTGGAATAGATCTTCGCCTTGTTTCCTCTTTCCTAACTTCTTTGGATGGTAGATTTACTCTGCAAAGGGTGCGTGAATGATCTCAAATTGGACTCCCTCAAGGTGTCCCACCCGTCTTGGGACCATCCATCAATGGATCGATTTACTAGCCTTTCCCTCCACAAACTCCCTATCCTTGTTGAGTGCTAGCGAAAGGGAATTTTGGCCCGAAGTCTATTCTTCAAGGTAAAGTCATAAAAGTTCAATGAGACACAATATTTGTTGCAAGCATCATTATTGGACTCTTGTAAATAATATCCCTTTTTATCTATTTAGGGTGTTTGTCAATCACTTATGCTGTATAGTTGAACTCAATATATTGACATATAAACACCCATGGAAAAGTGTCATTTAATCTCTCTATGCATTCACCTATCATATTTAATCGAATTCACAATTTATCACAGATTAGAGTGTTATAAACATTCACTGATATTTAACTTGATAAGGTATGGATTAGTAATTATACTGTAACCTGCTGTCCACAGTATCTTGGATTGATTACATAACCTTCAATGTTATCAGTTGGTTGAGAACACTTACTTTTGGTCATCCCACTATATTGGACTTCCTTCAGATGTATTCACTATAACCCGATATGACTCCTTTCTCCACGCGATGATTATATTAAAGAGACATTATTACCTATAAGGCTCAATAATTACTGTACGCATCATTATTGCATAATTGAGAATAATGCATATATATATATATATATATATGTGCATAACCAATCATCAATAATATCCATCTATATATATATATATATATATATGCATCATTGTTTCTATTTGCCAATTTATAATAGTTTCATATATATATATCAACAGGTTCTATATATATACTTATAATATGAATTCATCATGTTTAAATCCTTAATTCATAAGTGTTTATTTAAATAGAAAATTACTTATTTGTATCCTTAATATATATTTACCAAGCTTATTATATGAATTGAATTTATAGAATACTCATCTGAATCCCGATCTGCTAAGCCTCTCTTCCAGCTTTGGTTCGATCTGCTGAAATGAAATTATTACCTTTATTTCTCCCTATGCGTTTAGCGGACTCCAGCCCATAACATCTAACTTTCACATGAAGGTGTGCAGCCACTGTTATTTCTCTTTATTTTCTCTTCATTCTATTTATTCCTTATATTCTGTTTTTTTTTATCCATATTGTGTCTGCTGGTGTACTTAGAAATATCTTACAGATTTCTGATTTATTTTCTTCTTCATTCCCCTCCTTTATTTGATTCTATCTTCCCTATTTATACTATCCAAGAGATGTGCCTTTTGGAAGGTGTGTTATTTCAATGGATGTGTCTCAACAAAACCATCGCTGCCTTTGGTAATTACTATATTTGTTAACTAATCCAATATCTTCCCTAAATTCCCTCAAACATGATCGCTGCCTTAAGTTGCTGACTTATTTTATTATTATATTCTCTTTTAATTATTTTCTATATTTCTTATTTTGCTATTATATATTTTATATATATATAATGTTTATTTTAATAATGATAATTATAATTGTATTATTATAATATCATTTATAGTGATATTCAAATTTACATTTCATATATATATATATATAATTCTATATTTATTCGGTTCGGTTATTTGAATTTCAATATCTCAGATTTAGCTTTACAATTTTGGGGACATGACAGTCCTTACCCAAGATTGCTTGTCCTCAAGCAATCACAATTCCAACATCTTTCACATTAGGAGTCACGTCCTTTCACACCTTCTCCCCATCCTTGAGGGCCTAATTTAAGTCTCTTGCAAGGTTAACGAAGGTTCTATTCTTCATTGGATTCTCCTGTTGAAGTGTTCTTCCTTTTGTATCACGAATTTGAGGGAATTACACCTTTTCACTTCAACAGTCGCAACCCTTATTGGATGCTAATAATAATTTATTTTTGGATAAGTTAATTTGTTAGTGTCTCCCAATCCCATAAGCATTTTGACAGACAATATTAACATTTTCATAGGTTTTAAGCATAAAATAAGCACAATGATGAGCTCCATATGAATCAGAAATTAAAGCAGACAACCAAGTAGCTCAACCAAGTAGGGAACTAGCTCAAGCAAGCAAACAAGAAGCTCAAGCAAGAAAGCAACCAGCTCAAGCACACAAACAAGTAGCTCAAGCACATAGGCAAGCAACTCAAGTACACAAGTACGTAGCTCAAGCACATAGGCAAGTAGCTCAAGCACATAGGCAACCAGCTCCAGTAGACAGGCAGGTAACTCAAGCATGCAAGCAGCCAACTCAAGCAAACAAGCAACTAGCACAAGTGGGCAAGCAGGTAGCTCAAAGATGTAGACAGCTAGCTCAAGCAAGTAGGCAACCAGCTCAAGCACGCAACCAATCAACTTAAGCAACTTGATAGGCAACATTTTTAACATTTTCAGAGTCCGTAAGCATAAAGCAATTATAAGAACACATCTTGTTGAAGATACATGAAGTAACACATAGATACATGTCATACATAAAGTATGAATATGAGGCACGAATACACGAAATACATAGAGTATACACAAGAAGCATGAAGCATATATGCAAATAATACATGAAGCATACACACGAGTACATGAAGTCACAAATCATTTATATGAATACATGTAAAGTATACACTTAAATACATAAGTCGCATGAATACATGTATACACACAAGTTACAAAGCATACACTTGAATACATGTAAGTCACAGAGTATAAACTTGCATATATTGGGATTCACATAAGCCACAAAGCATGCACTTGAATACACACAAGTTGCAAGGTATACACTTGAATACACTCGAATACACATAAGTCACATGGTATACACTTGAATACAATTGAACACACATAAGCCACAAAGTATACACTTGAATACACAAGCCACAAAGTATACATTTGAATACACTTGAATACAAGGTATACACTTGAATACGAAGTCACAAAGTATACAAATACGAAGTCATAGAGTATACACTCGAATACAAATACATCTCAAATTCAAATACAAGTTATAGAGTATGCGCCCAAATAAATACAAGGTCATAGAGTATTTACTCAAATACAATCACAAGTCATAGAGTATACACTCAAATACAAATACAAGTCATAGAGTATACACTCGAATACATATACAAATCACAGAGTATACACTCAATTAATACAAATCATGGAGTATGCACTCGAATACAAATCATTGAGTATACATTTGAATACAAATACAAGTCATAGAGTATTCACTTGAATACATAAGTCACAAAGTATACCCTTGAATGAGAGTATTTTGTTGAATAGAAGTATACACAGAAAGCATGTGAAATACACATAATATGTAAGTCATGAAGTGCACTCATGAACAAATGTGAACACACATAAGTTGCATTAATACATATGAGTGTACTATTGGACAATTGGAAAGGGGACCTGGTGCATCCCATACTACACCATGGACCCATCCACCATCCAAGGTCACCAAGTATACATAGGAGTATGAAGCATACATGCGAATACACATAAACACAAAGTATTCTCATGAACATATGTTACAAGCATACCTTTAAGTCACAAAGTAAACCTTTGAATACACTTGAATACACATACATTATCTCAAGTACACACTAGAATACATGTAAGGCACACGTAGTATAAATAGGATGGCAGGAACATGCTCTGATACCAATTGTAATGTCCCCATATTAGAGACATAAAATGCACAAGTTAGAATCAAGAATTTGTATTTACCAACACTTAATTTTGCACATGTAATTTTTCTTGTAGACCTGCACACATCATGTATTATCAACAAACACATAGTTCCTTTGTTCATGATTAAATTAGATCATTTTAGATTGAACATTTTAAGAATAAGACAAATGCATTATCATCTAGTGCATAAAACTATTATGATCTGATATGACTTATTACTCTTGATTGGAATAGATCTTCGCCTTGTTTCCTCTTTCCTAACCTCTTTGGATGGTAGATTTACTGTGCAAAGGGTGCGTGAACGATCTCAAATTGGACTCCCTCAAGGTGTCCCACCTGTCTTGGGACCGTTCATCAATGGATCGATTTACTAGCCTTCCCCTCCACAAACTCCCTATCCTTGTTGAGTGCTAGCGAAAGTGAATTTAGGCCCGAAGTCTATTCTTCAAGGTAAAGTCATAAAAGTTCAACGAGACACAATATTTGCTGCAAGCATCATTATTGGACTCTTGTAAATAATATCCCTTTTTATCTATTCAGGGTGTTTGTCAATCACTTATGCTGTATAGTTGAACTCAATATATTGACATATAAACACCCATGGAAAAGTGTCATTTAATCTCTCTATGCATTCACCTATCATATTTAATTGAATTCACAATTCATCACAGATTAGAGTGTTATAGACATTCACTGATATTTAACTCGATAGGGTATGGATTAGTTATTATACTATAATCTGCTGTCCACAGTATCCTGGATTGATTACATAACCTTCAATGTTATCAGTTGGTTGAGGACACCTACTTCTGGTTGTCGCACTATATTGGACTTCCTTCAGATGTATTCATTGTAACCCGATATGACTCCCTTCTCCACACGATGATTATATTAAAGAGACTTTATTACCTATAAGTCTCAATAATTACTTTACGCATCATTATTGCATAATCAAGAATAATATATATATATATGTGCATAACCAATCGTCAATAATATCCATCTATATCTTATATATATATATATGCATCATTGTTTCTATTTGCCAATTTATAATAGTTTTATATATATATATCAACAGGTTCTATATATATACTTATAATATGAATTCATTATGTTTAAATCCTTAATTCATAAGTGTTTATTTAAATAGAAAATTACTTATTTGTATCCTTAATATATATTTACCAAGCTTATTATATGAATTTATAGAATACTCATCTGAATCCCGATCTGCCAAGCCTGTCTTCCAGCTTTTGTTCAATCTGCTGAAATGAAATTATTACCTTTATTTCTCCCTATGCATTTAGCGGACTTCAGCCCATAACATCTAACTTTCACACGAAGGTGTGCAGCCACTGTTATTTCTCTTTATTTTCTCTTCATTCTATTTTATTCCTTATATTCTGGTTTTTTTGATCCATATTGTGTCTGCTGGTGTACTTAGAAATATATTACAGATTTCTGATTTATTTTCCTCTTCATTTCCCTCCTTTATTTGATTCTATCTTCCCTATTTATACTATCCAAGAGATGTGCCTTTTGGAAGGTGTGTTATTTCAATGGATGTGTCTCAATAAAACCATCGCCGCCTTTGGTAATTACTATCTTTGTTAACTAATCCAATATCTTCCCTAAATTCCCTCAAACATGATCGCTGCCTTAAGTTGCTGACTTATTTTATTATTATATTCTCTTTTAATTATTTTCTATATTTCTTATTTTGCTATTATATATTTTATATATATATATAAATTGAATTTATTGTGAATATATATATATTTATTTATAATGTTTATTTTAATAATGATAATTATAATTTTATTATTATAATATCATTTATAGTGATATTCAAATTTATATTTCTATATTTATTCGGTTCGTTTATTTGAATTTCAATATCTTAGATTTAGCTTTACAATTTCGGGGACATGAGAGTCCTCACCCAAGATTGCTTGTCTTCAGGCAATCACAATTCCAACATCTTTCACATTAGGAGTCACGTCCTTTCACACCTTCTCGCCATCCTTGAGGGCCTAATTTAAGTCTCTTGCGAGGTTAACTAAGGTTCTATTCTTAATTGGATTCTCCTGTTGAAGTGTTCGTCCTTTTGTATCATGAATTTAAGGGAATTACACCTTTTTACTTCAACAGTCGCAACCCTTCTTGGATGCTAATAATAATTCATTTTTAGATAAGTTAATTTGATAATGTCTCCTAATCCCATAAGCATTTTGACAGACAATATTAATATTTTCATAGTTTTTAAGCATAAAATAAGTGCAGTGACGAGCTCCATATGAATCAGAAATTAAAGCAAACAACCAAGTAGCTCAACCAAGCAGGCAGGTAGCTAAAGCAAACAAACAAGTAGCTCAAGGAAGCAACCAACCAGCTCAAGCATACGGACAACTAGCTCAAGCACACGAGCAAGTAGCTCAAGCACATAGGCAAGCAGCTCATGTACACAAGCAAGTAGCTCAAGCACATAGGCAAGCAGCTCATGTACACAAGCAAGTAGCTCAAGCAGATAGGCAAGTAGCTCAAGCACACAAGCAACCAACTCCAGTAGACAGGCAAGTAACTCAAGTGCGCAAGCAGCCAACTCAAGCAAACAAGCAATTGGCTCAAGTAGGTAAGCAGGTAGCTCAAAGATGTAGACAACTAGCTCAAGCAAGTAGGCAACCAGCTCAGGCACGCAACCAACCAACTTAAGCAACTTGACAGGCAACATTTTTAACATTTTTCAGAGTCACTAAGCATAAAGCAATTATAAGAACACATCTTGTTGAAGATACATGAAGTAAGCAACACATAGATACATGTCATACATAAAGTATGAATATGAGGCAGAAATACATGTAATACATAGACTATACACAAGAAGCATGAAGCATATATGGGAATAATACATGAGGCATACACACGAGTACATGAAGTCACAAAGCATTTATATGAATACATGTAAAGTATACACTTAAATTCGTAAGTCGCATGAATACATGTATACACACAAGTCACAAAGCATACACTTGAATACATGTAAGTCACAGAGTATACACTTGCATATACTGGGATACACATAAGCCACAAAGCATGCACTTGAATACACATAAGCTGGAGGTATACACTTGAATACACTCGAATACACATAAGTCACATGGTATACACTTGAATACAATTGAACACACATAAGCCACAAAGTATACACTTGAATACACGAGTCACAAAGTATTCATTTAAATACACTTGAATACAAGGTATACACTTGAATACAAAGTCACAAAGTATACAAATACAAAGTCATAGAGTATACACTCGAATACAAATACATCTCAAATTCAAATACAAGTTATAGAGTATGCACTCAAATAGATACAAGGTCATAGAGTATTTACTCAAATACAATCACAAGGCATAGAGTATACACTCAAATACAAATACAAGTCATAGACTATACACTCGAATACATATACAAATCACAGAGTATACACTCAATTAATACAAATCATGGAGTATGCACTCGAATACAAATCATAGAGTATACATTTGAATACAAATACAAGCCATAGAGTATTCACTTGAATACATAAGTCACAAAGTATACCTATGAATGAGAGTATTTTGTTGAATAGAAGTATACACAGGAAGCATGTGAAATACACATAATATGTAAGTCATGAAGTGCACTTGTGAACAAATGTGAACACACATAAGTTGCATTAATACATATGAGTGCCCTATTGGACAATTGGAAAGGGGACCTGGTGCATCCCATACTACACCGTGGACCCATCCACCATCCAAGGTCACCAAGTATACACAGGAGTATGAAGCATACATGCGAATACACATAATACACAAAGTATTCTCATGAACATATGTTACAAGCATACCTCTAAGTCACAAAGTAAACCTTTGAATACACTTGAATACACATACATTATCTCAAGTACACACTAGAATACATGTAAGGCACACATAGTATACACAGGAGTGCAGGAACATGCTCTGATACCAATTGTAATGTCCCCATATTAGAGACATAAAATGCACAAGTTAGGATCAAGAATTTGTATTTACCAACACTTAATTTTGCACATGTAATTTGTCTTGTAGACCTGCACACATCATGTATTATCAACAAACACATAGTTCCTTTGTTCATGATTAAATTAGATCATTTCAGATTGAACATTTTAAGAATAAGACAAATGCATTATCATCTAGTGCATAAAACTATCATGATCTGATATGACTTATTACTCTTGATTGGAATAGATCTTCGCCTTGTTTCTTCTTTCCTAACCTCTTTGGATGGTAGATTTACTGTGCAAAGGGTGCGTGAACGATCTCAAATTGGACTCCCTCAAGGTGTCCCACCCGTCTTGGGACCGTTCATCAATGGATCGATTTACAAGCCTTTCCCTCCACAAAATCCCTATCCTTGTTGAGTGCTAGTAAAAGGGAATTTTGGCCCGAAGTCTGTTCTTCAAGGTAAAGTCATAAAAGTTCAAGGAGACACAATACTTTCTACAAGCATCATTATTGGACTCTTGTAAATAATATCCCTTTTTATCTATTTAGGGTGTTTGTCAATCACTTATGCTGTATAGTTGAACTCAATATATTGACATATAAACACCCATGGAAAAGTGTCATTTAGTCTCTCTATGCATTCACCTATCATATTTAATCGAATTCACAATTCATCACAGATTAGAGTGTTATAAACATTCACTGATATTTAACTTGATAAGGTATGGATTAGTTATTATACTGTAACCTGCTGTCCACAGTATCTTGGATTGATTACATAACCTTCAATGTTATCAGTTGGTTGAGGACACTTACTTCTGGTCGTCACACTATATTGGACTTCCTTCAGATGTATTCATTGTAACCTGATATGACTCCCTTCTCCACGCGATGATTATATTAAAGAGACATTATTACCTATAAGGCTCAATAATTACTGTGCGCGTCATTATTGCATAATCGAGAATAATGCATATAGATATATATATGTGCATAACCAATCGCCAATAATATCCATCTATATCTTATATATATATATGCATCATTGTTTCTATTTGCCAATTTATATATATATATATATATCAACAGGTTTTATATATATATTTATAATATGAATTCATCATGTTTAAACCCTTAATTCATAAGTGTTTATTTAAATACAAAATTACTTATTTGTATCATTAATATATATTTACCAAGCTTATTATATGAATTTATAGAATACTCATCTGAATCCCGATCTGCCAAGCCTCTCTTCCAGCTTTGGTTTGATCTGCTGAAATGAAATTATTACCTTTATTTCTCCCTATGCGTTTAGCACACTCCAGCCCATAACATCTAACTTTCACACGAAGGTGTGCAGCCACTGTTATTTCTCTTTATTTTCTCTTCATTCTATTTTATTCCTTATATTCTGGTTTTTTTGATCCATATTGTGTCTGCTGGTGTACTTACAAATATATTACAGATTTCTGATTTATTTTCCTCTTCATTCCCCTCCTTTATTTGATTCTATCTTCCCTATTTATACTATCCAAGAGATGTGCCTTTTGGAAGGTGTGTTATTTCAATGGATGTGTCTCAATAAAACCATCGCTGCCTTTGGTAATTATTATCTTTGTTAACTAATCCAATATCTTTCCTAAATTCCCTCAAACATGATCGCTGCCTCAAGTTGCTGACTTATTTTATTATTATATTCTCTTTTAATTATTTTCTATATTTCTTAGTTTTCTATTATATATTTTATATATATATAAATTGAATTTATTGTGAATATATATATATATATATATATATATATTTATAATGTTTATTTTAATAATGATAATTATAATTGTATTATTATAATATCATTTATAGTGATATTCAAATTTACACTTCATATATATATATATATATATATTTTGATATTTATTTTATTTGTTAATATTTATGTTTTATGTTTGATAATCATTATCTTTGATAATTATAGTTATAATAATTATTGTTAATTGGCAATTATTTATATTTATATTTTGATATTTATTCGGTTCAGTTATTTGAATTTCAATATTTCAGATTTAGCTTTACAATTTCGGGGACATTACAATAGGGTCGAAGGCTTTGCCCTTAGTTTGACTACCAACTGAATGGTAGCA
>VDFB02300590.1:0-38507 GCA_007258455.2 Sequoia sempervirens | reverse complement strand
AACTATACATATAAACATACATGTATGAAATTATTATGAGTAGAGAAACTATATATGCAAATATACTCATAATATAGCTTTATTTTTTATATAATTTAGTGCTGTAACATAATTTATTTTTTAATTTCCATCCATGTGATCTGTATTTAGAAGAAAAGCATATATAGAAACCATTACAAAATTTGAGTTGTTCAATAACAGAAAGAATAAAATCCAAAATATTGGATGATTCATTCTTATTAAATATTTATAAAAGAAAAACTTAATTTTTCTAGAAGATCACCTAATACAATTTAAAGTGCACACAAATTACAGAAAATCAATTGTTTTACATATCAATTTCTCATGAAAAGTGCAAGCACAAGTCACTTTGCTGCTACATTTTACAGTGGGAGAAAAACACCTTAAACAATGTGAGGATAAAACAGGAAAAAGTATCCCATTCTTTAAAGCATACAAAACCTGTCTCAATAAATAAAATGCATTGACATCCTAATAGAACACCTCTAAACTACCAGTGCACAATAATCTTCACTTGCATATTTGCTCACAAAATTGTCAATAATTTTGCCAATAGGTGTTACTGTTCTATACCACATTATTCATTATCCCTTATAACAAAAGGAAAAACCATTGAAACCAAGGAAATTCCACATGGGCAAGAATCAGAAAGGAGAAGATGAATTCCCAAGTTCAACCTTATTGATTTAAAAATAAAAATACAATAGCTTTCTTTAGTCTACCCACTTTATATATCTCATTAAACAGAGATGTATCAAAAGGATTCTTGGAGGCTCACTCTTCATCTTGCAGTCTGAACAACATCTTTACATATAAAGTTGCTCTACATTCAATGCTGCCAGCTTCATCTTTGTTTGATCTGGTCAGTGGCAAAAGGATTCACAAATGGGCAAACAAAAGAGCAAAGTAAAGGGCAGTAAATCAGCATAAGAAAAATAATTTTATTTAAATGCACACCTGCTTGCAATTTGAGCACAACTATTTTATGGGAACGTTGAGAACCTCCAACAATACATTAAACATTACAGTAGCATATTACAGATTTTTTTTCTTATGAGTACATATCTAAATCTTCATAATCCTCTGTGCTATCCCTGAAATATATCTTGAAATGACACCAAAGGCGGTATGTTCGATGAAAACCTTAGATGCTACAATAAGCTAAATCTTCATATGTCTTTGTCGTCACAAATGATTTTAGGGGCAGAGTATGTAAAGAAATTCCTTTTGTATAAGGTGCTTTTTGCATTGGTTTCTTTACGAGAATAAATACAGTTTTGAACTTCAAACTCTGAATCAATCAGAAACATACGTTAGGATAATGTACACACAGAAGATACTTTTTGACGATGGGGCACCCATTGCAGTTAATGCACTGGTTGCACTTGCTCCCACAACAAATAACCTGTGTATGGACTACAACATATCAGTTATTTAAGTTCAAAGTAGACTCATTGTACTTTTGATAAACAAAATTTGACGAAAATAGCTAGAAGGATTATAATTAAAATATTAAACGCCTGCTAGATTAACAATAAAATAACCCTAAAATAAAAAATAAAAATTGAACATAAATAACATGTAGGAATCGTATGATTCATTCCAAAGTATTTGGAAGGAATTGTATTGAAGGAATTTAAGCCACTTTAGTGTTTTATCTAAATAGAAAAAGTAGACCATGTAGGGTAAATCTGTATGCATTGAAGGAATTTAGGCCACTTTAGTGTTTATCTAAATAATAAAGTTAGAAGGGTTATGTAAGTACTTACTAACTAGTTTAACGATGATAATAACATTTGCATTTACAATTATAGGTTAGAATAATTATTAGGATTGGTCATAATTAGAGTGTACAATATATCCTTCTATAAGTGAAAACAAATTAACACATATAAATGTCTATCATATACAAATGATGAACCTTGGATATATAGGCAAGGATGAGGAGGAGAAAAGGTAAGAAACAATGATAAATTGTCCCACCAAAGATGGAACAATTGTGAACCCACTTGACAAGTGGTTAAGTGAGTGACAAGTGTGCATGCAAGAGGTGTCTCACAAATAGAGAACACGTGTTTAATGACATGAAGTAAGACAAAAAAGTAAAATTTCCTAAATGAAGACTTCAATAATGTGAATAAGACTCTTTTAGGTATGCTAAAAGTTAACTAGTTTGATAATGTTACTATTTATACCAACACCCCCTCTTAAGTGCAACTTTGGGAGTAATGCATATAATGATGATGAGTCCTAACTACTAGGTCTTGTTAGGTACTCATATAAATTTCTCATAAATGAAAAAATAGAGAAAACCCAATGGGAACAAAACTCCTCTCCAAAAGAGAAATGATACAATGTGAATGTACAAGTGAAAAAGATAGAGACAAAAGGATGACATATCATGACCCCAAGGACTACTTCTAACACATAAGTACAATGAATGTTCCTCCCATAGGAGAGAAAAGAGAGAAGGTCTATGTGATTACCCCAAAATATGTGAGGCAATGAACTCCATGTAAAAAATGCTCCTTCCAAGAATTGAGATAAGAGAAATCATACAACCTCCCCTGAAAATGGTGCTTGTAGTGCTAGTAGATGCTCAACATTGGATGTTGAAGATGGTCCACAATGATTGAATAATAGTTCTCCCCTTGGGAATAAACAACACCACAAATGTGTGCAAGATGACTTCCTATTCCAAATTGGAAGATGTAGGAAGTAAGATGAATTCTTATTTTGTACATGATCCAAATACTTAGATGAAATCTCTAAAAACTTCTCTAATACCGTGTTAGGATTGGCTATAATCAGAATGCACAATATAACCTTCTACAAGTGAAACCAAATTAACACAGTAGAAATTTCTAACATATACAAATAGGAGTGTGTAAAATAAAATGATGAGCCTTGCATATAAAAGCAATGATGAGGAGGAAAGAAGGTAGGAAACAATGACTAACTATCCCTCCAAAGATAGAACACTTGTGAGCTCACTTGACAAGTGTTTAAGTGAGTGGCAAGTGTGCATGCAAGAGGTGTCACACAAATGGTACAAAATCAAAGAATAAAGAGGCGTGACCACTTTGTCAAATCTAAAATATTCCAAAAAGGTGACTGTACATTCCTATCCATGGTTCAAGGTATAAGGATCATAAAGGGAAAGCACAGAATACCTGGTTGGGCCCTTATGAGATTGAAGCAGTCTACAAGAATGATTTTGTTCAATTAATAACCCTTGATCTAGTAATATTTTCTCTAATGGTTAGTGGATACTACCTAAAGTTATATCAGAAGCCATTAGATAAGTAGACTTTCCTACAACAATTTCATTCTTCTATTGCACCTAGTCCCACAATATCTATAATTCAACTAGACACAACATCTATGGTAGAGATTCTTTAATCTAACCTCAATGCCCAACATGTATGATATCTAATCTTTTATTAAAAAAAAAACCACCTTCAATGAAAATATTTAGGTGTTGTTAGTCATCTTCTTTTAATAACAAATGCAACTAATGAACATGAGACCTATACCCACTTTCCTAGCAACCAATGCACATGAGAATTGTAGAAACTTCACTAGTTGTCTATACACATGGGACATGCAGCCATCACATGTGTCTTCAATCATACTCCAACATGCACCCACTTGACCATGCAACTACCATTCATCAACCTGTAACCATATAACATGTTTCCATCACTATCATTCATCATGCATGCAACCAATGCATGTGGCCAATTCAACTTGCATGTAACACAACCATACTTTTTTCCAGTCATAATTCATATTCTAGTCTTCTTGACATGTTGCAATCAATTCACTAGTCTTATCAACATGCTGCATTGGGTACTTATCTTTATGATTTCATAATTTATCTTAATACTTCTCACATTTTAGGTAATTAATTCATTACATTTAAATATCATAAATTTCATTATTATTTCTAATGATTTAATTAATCACCATATCCTAGCCTATTTTTTGGCCCCACTTGACATTTGAGGAAGAACACCCATATCTAGCTAGGGAGAGGGAATGTAAAAGTGTGTTGTTGTGACGTTGATGCAGGAGCATCCAGTGGTGTAGGGGCAATCTTGCATCACCCCAAAAAAAAATGTTTTCTTTAGTTGTTTTGAGTCCCATGATGGCACTTAAGGGGTGTGAGATAGTTAGAAGTCAAAAATAGCAAAAAAAAATCACTTACTATTTTTAGTAAGTTAGCCTAAACAGGCTCATATGGACCTAAAAATTTACCCCAAGGAGTGGAATTGAAAAAAAAAACTAGTCGTGAAAGAATCATCTCAATACCCTTCACGGTTTGGGAGAAATTAAAGTTTTTGTCCCAAGAAATTTCTCCAATGCAACTTCAAATTCAAATATGAAAACCTTAGAGGCCTCGAAACAACTCGAAAAGTGGGAAAACCGATCTCTGATGGATTCAACATTGTAGATCTCGTCGATACATTTCCAACGATATGTTATAATAGCAAATCAGACACTTGGATCAAAAGTTATAGCCCCACGAAGTTTCCCCACTAAAAAGTCAATTTCATTAAAATCTCTTATGAGGCAAGAAATTTGTCGATGGGACTTTAGGTGCCAAAACAAAAGGGAAAGTTACTCTTTCTAGAACATTCTAGGGCGGTTATTGGGTAAGATAAAAGAGTTTGAGTGGAGGTTGTAGAGGGTGGCTCCATTAGTGCAGATTGTGGCTCCAAATAATATATTTTGTTTCTAGAGTTGATTTTGCTATAATGAATCAAGCCCATGAGGCTGTAGCATTGTAAGTTCTAAATCTGTAATTTCATTTTATGAAAATAATTGAAAGTGAGTTATTTTCTATCTCACATCTTCTGTGTTGGTATCTATTGTTGAGATTTGTGAGAGTTTCGGGCAGTTTCGCCCTCATCAAGTGGTATCAGAGTAGGTTTTCCTGAGTGTGTAAATAGATCGCCGAACATGAGGTAGTTTGCACCAAGACTTGTGGTTTTGGATTTATGTGAAAAGTGATTAGAATGCCTCCACGAAGAAACTATGGTGGTGGAAGAAATGCTATTGTACTAGAAGATGGTTTTAGAGCCCTGCAGAGACAAGTTCAAGCATTGCAAGAGGAGCTATGTCGAGGGTTTGAGCCAAGAAGAGGAGATGAAAGTGAAGATGAAGTTGAAGATGACAAACAGTTTGAAGAAGAACAAGATGCAGTAGATCTAGAGCAAGTTAGATCATTTAAGGCCATCTCAAAGATTGGGAAAAAGCCAAAGATTGATGTTTCTACATTTTTTGGAAATATTAACCCAAAAGAGTTGATTGATTGGATCAACAATATGGAGTACTTTGAGTATGAGGAGGTGGAAGATCTTGAGAGGGTCAAATTTTCAAAGACCAAGCTAAAGGGTCATGCAAATATTTGGTGGAAAGAGGTACAACTAGAAAGAAATTGAAGAGGAAAAGAGAAAATAACAAGATGGGATCGTATGGTGGAAAAATTAAAAAAGTTCATTCCTATGGATTATGAGCTAGATTTCTTGAAGATGCAAGGGTTGAAACAAGCAGGAAAATCCGTCAAAGAGTATACAGAAGAATTCTACCGTGTCTTGATCAGAACATGCCATTCTAAGGCCAATAAGGAGAATGTCGCCTATTACATAAATGGGTTGAAGCCAAGTATTCAAGAAGAGTTGGGTTTGGTAA
Source organism: Sequoia sempervirens (assembly GCA_007258455.2). Lineage (NCBI taxonomy): Eukaryota > Viridiplantae > Streptophyta > Pinopsida > Cupressales > Cupressaceae > Sequoia > Sequoia sempervirens. Next base: position 32,789 of record VDFB02300590.1, on the reverse strand, counting down.
GAATGTCTACCATTGAAGATGCATATCAGTTTGTTTTGAAGGTAGAAGAAAAGTTGAATAGAAGATTTGAAAGCAAGCAAAGAGGTGGAGGTCGTGGTCGAAAGACTAGTGGATGGTCATATGGAGGTAAAAATGAAGATCAAAAGAAGGGTGAAGGATCCAGTAGCATCCTGAACTAGAAATGAGATAACACCCACCGTCCTCATGATCAGAATAATGGAAACCAAGGAGGAAGAGGAAGATCTAGATGAGGACCAAGGATAGGAGGCTTTTGTGGAACCTATTTCCAGTGTAGAGAAGGACATAGAGCCTATGAGTTTCTTCAATATCAAGGAAGGATAAACAAAAGACCTAAGGGTAATGCACGAGTTGCACATGTAGATGAAGATGCCAAGTCTTCACATTCTGAGGATGTAGAAAGAGGAGAGGTTCTTGTTTCTAGAAGAGCTTTGCTGAATGAGGAGAAAGAACCAACTCAAAGGAAGAATTTGTTTCGAACCAGATGTAACTGTGAAGGTAAAGTTTGCGATGTTATTATTGATGGAGGTAGTACTAATAACCTTGTTTCAAAAGAGATGGTTAGTAAGTTTCTGTTGGAGAGAAGAAGGCATCTAAATCCATATCGAATTGCTTGGTTGTAGAAGGATCATAAAGCTTTGATAAATGAACAATGTCTAGTAAGGCTCAAGATTGGAAATTACCATGATGAGAGTATTATGTGATATTATGCCCATGGATGTTTGTCATATGTTGTTAGGTAGACCGTGGCAATTTGATCAGTGAGAAGTACATGATGGACATGCCAAAACCTATTCTTTGACAAAGGATGGAGTTTTCCATAAATTGAAGCCCTTGAAAGAGGTAGAGGAAAAGGTATACAGTAATGCAAGATTTTTTTGGTTGATGGAAGAAAGTTCCTAGAAGGTATGAGACATGAGCATGTGTTTTGCATTGATCCCTAGAGTTGATAAAAAAGATACTACTAAGGTACTTGTAGAGGTTTCAAATTTGTTGAATGAGTTTCAAGCTATTATTTTTGATAACGTACCTGGAGGTTTTCCTCCAGTAAGAAAGATTAGTCATCAGATGGACTTAATTCCTGGAGCTAGTTTGTCAAATAAGGAAACTCATCTTATGACTCTAGCAGAGAGTGAAGAGTTAAATAGACAAGTGTAAGAGTTGTTGTGGAAGGGATTGATCAAAGAGAGTTTGAGTCCATGTGCAGTACCTGCAATACTAGCACCAAAAAAGGATGGAAAATGGTAGATGCATAAAATTATAGAGCCATCAACAAGATCACCATCAAGTATAGATTTCCCTTTCCAAGGATGGATAAAATCATTGATTGTTTGAGTGGAGCTGAGTAATTCATGAAGATAGATCTGAAGAGTGGTCATCACCAGATACAAATTAGGGAAGGATATGAATGGAAGACAAATTTCAAGACCAAATAGGGCTTGTATGAGTGGTCAATCATGCCTTTTGGGCTAACCAATGCACTAAGCACATTCATGCGGTTCATGAACGAGGTATTGAAAGAGTTTCTAGGTAAATTTGTCATTGTTTATTTGGATGACATTTTAATTTTTAGCAAGACATTGGAGGAGAATTTGATGCATATTAGAAAAGTTTTTGAGAAGTTGAGAGAGGAGAAATTGTTGATCAATTTGAAGAAGTGCAATTTGTTGAAGTTGTGAAAGCCAACCTCACAAACCCTGAAGAACACCTACATGCAAATAACCTATCACAAAAGAAGATATTCGAGGCAAAGCAAGAATGGCTCTGAAAATTGAGAGTATATTATTCTGAGAGAGAAGTTAATAATTACAAAGTGATCTATCCTTATGAAGGAGATCAAGAAACCCTAAAGAAACCCTAAAGGGAAAATGTATTTAATAATTAAAATAATTATTAAATACATACAATGCATAACTAAGTGAATCTTAAGAAAGGAATAAAAGGTGACTTAATTAAACTAATTAAGTGAAATAAACCTTTTACTCTAACACCCCCCCTTAAGATGAACTTAGGGAGTAGCTACAAACTAAATGCATGAAAGCAATGCAACTACAAGCTAGAAAGCAAACTTGGGTCTTGACAATAAGGCCAGATAAGGTACCCAATTACAACTAAATCTCTATAAAGTGGAATAAATGAGAAAACCGAGTGGGAAAAACTCCTCTCCAAAAAGAGATGAAAATACAAGAGTGAAAGAAGAAGAGAGATAGAAGGAGGACTCAACATGACCCCCCAAGATCTGCTTCTATCACAAAAGTACAAAATATGCTCCCCCCATAGGAGAGATAGAAAGAGACTAGAAGCCCCCCCCACAATGAAGAAACTCCTATCGCAATGGTGGATGCCTGATGTAGAATCTAGAAAGAGATCCTGAAGCATAAAATAACATTCTTCCCCTTGGGAAGAAACGAATCCAAAGGATGATGTCGAAGAAACCCTGTGAAGAGTGAGGAACCAATATGTCTCAAGATGTGTGCCATGATAGGATGCTAAAGAATCTTTGTGTCTTAACTGAAACAAATGATGCCAAATACAAACTGATATGAAGACTCCTGAAATGAAACCTCTGAATGCACAAATAATGGTGGGCTACCATTGATGATGTGGCTGTCAACAAAGAGGAGATGAATGTCCTCAAAGTAATCCTCTAGATCTGCAATATAGGACTCTACAAACAAGGATGATATGCCTGCAAGATATGAATCCCAAGTAGCTATGTCTGAAAGATGTATGATGTCTTGCTACATTGAATCAATAGGGGCCAAAGATGTGGTGATGTCAAACTGATCAGAAACAACAAGAGATACTGATGTAGTCTCAATCTCAAGAGTGGGAACATGAATACAAGTCTCTAAACCATCGTCACATGCAAGACCTGTGAGATACTCAAGCTCCTCTAGAGTATGGTTATCATAGGGTATGAAATCTATATCTGCAAGAGGGATGAGAAAATCTGTAGTGGGATCCTTTGGGAATGGAGAGATATTAGAGTCTCCAAAATCTCCCAAGGTATTTACCAAAGTGTGCAAGCACAACGAATGTCGAGATAAAGCATAAAGTGTCAAAATCTTACTCAACCAATAACCCCTACAATATGATCTATGATGATGCCCCATGCTGAAAAACTCCCTGGTGTGTCTGGTGTAGGTATGAGTCCATATAGATAAGGAAAAATATCAAGCCACCTGAGATGTGTCAGGATGCCATTTTTTCAAGACTCATAATTGTCCTTGTCCAAGTTGATCATAGAAGGATGAACAGATAAACCCATGATACTCACTCAAAAGAAAAAATTAGAGACTAAGACCCTCAATACTAATAAAGTAGATCAAATAATGTCATCTCATGCGAACAGATCCTTTCCAAGCGCCAAGACATCCAAGTAATTAAGAAAAGTGTGAAAACACAAAATACCAAATAAAATTTACTTGGGGCATATTCTAGAAAAAGTGCATGAATAGATCTAAAGAGCTCTGAAATACCTTTCCAATGCCACTTGAATCACGAAAATCGGAGATACAAGCAAAAAGTTACGAGCTCAGAAGCGCAAAATGAATATCTAACTTTGACTAAGAATAACAGGAACCACTAGCAAAATTTGATGATGAGACCTATACCACTGGAAATTTCACGGAACCAGCATTCCAACAATATATTGTTTGCCCAATTTTGACATTGTATTCCCAAGTTACACCAAAAAGAAAAAAATTGCTCCTTGAGGGAAAATTGGGGTTAGGAGGGGGGCAAAGAGCCATGTTGTATGAATGACGTCATCACGACATCATGTTGATGTCAAAAAATCACTGGCTTAAAATTGACGGCCGTTGCTTGGAAAAAAAATGCCCTGCCTGGAAAAATCCCGATCATCTGAAAAATTTGGCGGTGGATGAAATTTTCCACCTTGCCAGGATATTCCTGTGCATGCACAAAATCTGATTGAAGGTTGGATGCCTACTGGATTTCCATGCCGTTGGTGAAAGAAGGAAACGCCCAGCTAGAGTGTGTGAAGATGCATCTTTGTGGGGGTGGTGGGGTTTTGATTTGACCTTGGCGGATTGCCTACGAGGCTTGTCGGTGAGTTGACCCTGCCAATTAAAACAAAACCAATTTTTTTTTGCAATTTTATTGAATTTTTGCTTTTCAAAAATTCATGATTTTTATTGCTTTTAAAAAACTAATATATTTTTGATAGCGAGAATTTTTTTTAAAAGCACAGTTTTTAAATTTTAGCCGACAATTTTTTTGCCTCTCCTAGTATTTGTGTCAAATGGACAAATTTATATGAAAATAGGGGTTTTTGGATACTACGGACTCAATGGCAAGGTTTGTTTTGTCCAAAAATGCCCAAAAAATTAGAAAACCCCTAGATCCACAAAAAAAATTGCCTTTCTGAAACCCTTGCATAGAAGAACACTCTGTAAGCTGAAATCTTCAAAAGATGAACATGCAACCACATATCTAGACCTCTGATACCATGTTGAAGTTGTGAAAGCCAACCTCACAGACCCTGAAGAACACCTGCATGCAAATAACCTGTCATAGAAGAAGATATTTGAGACAAAAGGCAAAGGTGCTCTGAAAGCTAAGAATGCATTAATCAGAGAGAAAGTTAATAATTACAAAGTGATCTATCCTTATGAAGGAGATCAAGAAACCCTAAAGAAACCCTAAAGGGAAAATGTATTTAATGATTAAAATAATTATTAAATACATACAATGCATAACTAAGTGAATCTTAAGAAAGGAATAAAAGGTGACTTAATTAAACTAATTAAGTGAAATAAACCTTTTACTCTAACACAATTTTGTGAAGAGAAAGTTGGTGTACCTAGGATTTGTTATCTCAGTAGAGGGTCTTAAGATGGATCTAGAAAAAGGTGAAAGCTATTTTTGAATGGCCTACACCAAGGAGTGTTATAGAGGTGAGATCTTTTCATGGTTTGGAAAGTTTATCAAAGGTTTCAGTAGTATTTGCGCACCTCTAACTAAAACAATGAGGGGATAGAAAAGAGTTTAAGTGGACTATAGGAGCAGCAAAAAGTTTTGATAGGTTGAATAAGAAAGTTACAAAGCAACTTGTTTTGGCAATTCCATATTTCAATAAGGTCTTTCAGGTAGATCGTGATGCTAGTGGCATTGCCATAGGAGTTGTTTTGAGTCAAGAAGGTAAGCCTGTTGCCTATTTTAGTGAGAAGTTGAATGATGCTAAGAAGAAATATTCTGTCTATGATCAAGATTTTTATGCTATAGTTCAAGCTTTGAAGAAATGGAAACACTATTTTTTTCCAAAAGAATTTGTTTTATATACTGATTTCTAGGCTTTGCAGTATCTCAATAGTTAAGGAAAGTTAAATTAAAGGCACTTAAAATGGGTTGATTTTTTGTAGAGATAATTTTTTTTGAAGCATAGGAGTGGAAGGTCAAACAAAGTTGTAGATGCCTTAAGTAGAAGGAAAAATTTGTTGATAGAGATGAATATAGAAGTTGATAGATTCAATGAACTCAAGAGTTTGTATCTAGAAGATCCAGACTTTGCAGAAGCTTGGAAGGCTTGTTTGGAACCTGTTACATTGGATAGGACAAGATGGTTGGATTTCTTAATCGAAGATGGGATGTTGTTTAGAGGAAGCCAATTTTGCATTCCAAGGACTTCTATGAAAGAGAATATAATCAAGGAGAAGCATAGTGGAGGGTTGGCTGGAAATTTCAGTTGAGATAAGACCATTGTTCTTGTTAGTGAGAATTATTACTAGCCATAGCTACAAAAAGATGTGAAGAAGTTTGTGAAAAGTTGTAGAGTATGTTAGATGATGAAAGGAACAAGTCATAATACTAGATTGTATCAGCCATTACTTGTACTTGAGAGGCCATGGGAGGATATTAGCATGGATTTTATTCTTGGCTTGCCACAGAAACATAGAGGGCATGATTCCATATTTGTGGTGGTGGAAAGATTTTGAAAGATGGAACATTTCATTATGTGTCATAAGACTAGTGATGCTATTCATATTGTAGAGTTGTTTTTTAGAGAGGTGGTGAGACTACATGGTCTATTGAAGAGTATAGTTTTAGACAGAGATACCAAATTTGTTGGTTATTTTTGGAGGAAATTATGGAAGAAGTTGAAGACATATTTGACGTTCAATTTTGCACACCATCCATAGAATGATGGAAAAACAGAGGTGGTGAATAGGAGTTTGGGTAACCTGCTAAGATGCTTAGTAGGAGATAAGATCAAGGGATGGGATTTGATTATACCACAGGCCAAATTTTCTTACAATAATTCTTTCAACAAGAGCACTAGTAAATCACCATTCCATATTGTGTATGAGAGTAGTTCAAGAACTTCTTCTGAATTGAGAAAGATGGATAAGGGGGAGAAGAGTAGTGCTGAGGCTGAAGATTTTTCTAAGCACTTGAAGAATTTGCATGAAGAGGTGAAGAAACATATCAATAAGATGAACTCATAATATAAGGATAAGGCAAATCAAAGAAGGAGGTATAAGGAATTCTAGGTAGGAGATAAAGTCATGGTTCATTTTCGAAAGGAAAGGTTTCCATTTAGTACATACAAAAATTTAAAGATGAAGAAGTTTTAACAATGCAAGATCCTAAAGAAGCATGATTCAGGAAATGCTTATGAGGTAGAGTTGCCTAGTGAAATAAACATTTCTCCTGTGTTCAACATTGTTGATTTGATAGAGTATCATGAAGGTGATATAGAGGATGGGACGATAAAAGAATAGTGGAAAATTCCATCACCTACTTCGGAGAAGGAAGAGAGAAGAAATCTTGGATAGCCATGTGGGAAAAAGTATAAGGAACAAGCAATATGAAGAATATTTGGTTAAATGGAAAGGAAGGCCTGTTGAAGATTCATCATGATTGTCTAAGGTCGAGGTTAACTGTCTTGGTTTCCCTCTAACTCCTGAGAAGTGACAGGGTCACTTTTCAAATTACCCTAGGTGTCTGATGCAGGAGCATCGAGTGGTGTAGGGGAAATCTTGCATCACAAAAAAAATCATTTTCTTTATTTTCTTGAGTTGTTTTGAGTCCCATAATGGCACTTAAGGGGTGTAAGATAGTCATAAGTCAAAAATAGAGAAAAATGGTCACTTACTATTTTTAGTAAGTCAACCTAAAAGGGCTCGTATGGACTTGAAAATTTACAAGGAGCAGAATTGGAAAAAAATTCAGTCATGAAACAATCGTCTCAATACCTTGCATAGTTTGGGAGAAATTAATGTTTTCGTCTTGAGAAATTTCTCCAATGCAGCTTGTTATTGGGCAAGATAAAAGGGGTTAAGTGGAGGTTGTAGAGGGTGGATCCATTAGTGAAAATTGTGGCTCCAGATAATATATTTTGTTTCCAGAGTTGATTTTGTTGTAATGAATCAAGCCCATGAGGCTTTAGCATCATAAGTTCTGAATCTGTAATTTCATTTTCTAAAAATAATTGAAAGTGAGTTATTTTCTGTCTCCCATCTTTTGTGTTGGTATCTAATGTTGTGATTTCTGAGAGTTTCAAGTGGTGTCGCCCTCACTAGGCGTTATTTTGGAAATTGTGATAATTCATTAATTGCAAAATGTACTTTGAATTTCTTTGGAATCTTAGTCCTTATTAAATATTATGACCACCCCATTTTTTAAAATCATACTAGTAACCATTTAACAAACAAAATTCTTGACATACCAGTAACCAAGAGAATTGAGTCCAACAATTAGAGGGAGAATGTGTAATCAACAATTTTGGAATTTGTAGCCACAACCAATTTGCGTTGAGTTTTTAAATTTAGTAAGATGTGGAGTGATCCATTTCTCCGATAACCGGTTGCATAGCCTTATTCTTGATGACCATGATTGCCTTTCCATATTTTAGCAAACAGGTTAGCTAGATTATTTTAAGAGGCTAGCAGGGTATGATGAACAAGTAGCCAATCAATTTGTGGAGACTCTGACAGACAATATGATGATCATGAGAGGTCTGCATGTAGATGCTTCAAAAGTAGCCATTATAGAGGTAATAGGGTTACTTTGAGTAAGAGAAGCCTACCTGAAACAAGTTGATATTGTTGCTACCAAGAATGAATTCATTGTGCTAAGAGAGCAACTATACTTCTCTTCATAAGGTACTAAACACCTTTCCCTACCTTGGCATTGGGCATATATAGCGATTTATTTAATTTAAAATATTCAACCTATGAAAGGAGGAATTCTCTTCTATATACTATGCATTTTATATTGCTTAGACATTTGCATCACAATAGACATGTGAATATGTCAAATTTTATTTGTCACATGCTATCAAAAATGGATATTGAATTCAAACAAGGGAAGCCTTCAACATTGTCTCACCATAATTTGATTTAGTTATTTTTTGATATAATTCTAATAATTGAGTTACTAGACTTGGCCTAGGATGAATTTTTGGTTTTTGAAGATATAAGACATAAAGATAATATTAAACCTCAAGCCCAATGGCAAGGAGCAAGAAAAATTGCAAGGATTAGAACCCGTGAGCCACAGAGGTGAAGGGGGAACTTGCAACCTCACTGGTGCATGTAGCTTCCCCTATTGTAGATTCTCCTCCCAAAAGCCCTAGTCCTAGGCCTATGCCTTTATTTTTTCCACATAGAGCATTCCCATCTCTAGCTCAAGAGAATTATCTCGATCAATGTTTAATGTGAAAAGGGGATCTAGACTAATTAGTGAATTAACAGATCAATCCTTTCTTTACCAAACTTTAGAACACAAACCAATGAAGGCATTGTGCTTTGCTAACTTCCTCAAAAGAGAGCCAAGATGCTTGGGTTTTGTTCATTTGTTGTAGAGAGGAAAGATTGATAAAAGTGATTTAATTAATCTAGATGATATAAACCCTCATTTAGTTTAGCGATAGATCACAAAGGAAAATATGATAATTTACAAAAAATTATGAAAAATCTAGAGAGGGAAGACATAGAATCACCTATCACTAGAAGTAGGAGGTCTTTGTATTGGACATGGGCATTCCACACTAAGGTCTTGAGAGTGTTGTATGACCTAAGTGACAATCTAACAAACTCTATGATGTTCTACTCTATTGATCTCTACAATCTTCTACTTCGGATTTGAACCTATAGATGCACAAAGGAGGAAAACAAGTTGTGGTCATATAAGAGTTTTCCTTGGTCAGACCCCTATTTTGGTATTCCTACCTCCATGAATAGCCAATTTGACAAAAGAAATAGTGTGTGATTTGAATCTTAAGTGTGTCTAAGATTGTGGCAAGTAGTGAGAAACAAAATAATAAGTCAAAACACTACTCAAGTGTTTAGAGTGGATTTCTACATGCCTCAAATAAGGAAGTGCAAGATCCAACCCAAGAGAAAGGTTATACTCAAGGGAAATAAAACACAAGTTACCTCACTTTAGGGTAACAAGGTAAACAAAGGTCTAAATGTGAGAACCAACTAGAATCACACCCAATTGTGATGGATAGGTATAAGTGAATTGCAAGCCATTGATCCCAAATCATTCTACAACATTCTTGGAGCTTCAATCAAAATAACAATAGAAAGTAGTAATAAATATTGTTTATAATTGTAGAGCTAAATATTGATTTTGGTAGGGATTTATATCATAGTGTATATCATTATATTTGTTTGATAAACTTTCATGTTTAAATAGGGAACAATAAGAATGAACTTAGGTGTAGTTCGAAATGTTAAAATTTGAATTTTGAAAATATTTTAGCACATCAATATCAAGATCAAGGTCACATCGCACAAGGTAGAGGTCAACCCTTACAAGTGTCCAAATTTTTCGCATGAATTGGTAGGACCCTAGTGCACCACACTAGTATCCACATGTTCTTCACTCATAGAAGTGGTAACCACAAGTAAGGGTTCCCTTACCTAACTCAAATTCAGGCATTGGGTGAAGTTTTTAGGGTATAGGTTCATCAGTAAAGCTTTTAGGGTAGCATTAACATATTCTCTTGAGTTGGAGATAAGGCAAAGACTGGAAAATGGTCCTAAAATGGACTAGAGGGGGAGATACTAAAGTGAGCACAAAATAGAGTGTGAAATTGTGCTTGCACCATCAAGGAGCATAATTTATGATGCTACAATCAAGTATATATTCACTAGTTTGTAAAAAATGAACCATTTCTTGCAATTTGCTGGAGAAGTTGGTGTAGCGGTTTGTTCTTCATCTAAGAAAGCTAGGACAACCTCCTCATCATTTTCTTTCACTTCCCCTGAATGACCAACAAGCTGCTCACACAAGCCTTTACCATGAACCAGCTTGGTTACCTTTATTTCTATGTCATATGCCATGACTTTAGTAATCCAACCAGCTCTTTTCTCTCCCAAGTCTTTACACAACAAAAATTATTTGACACTAGGATGAGCAACCAACAACTTCACTCTATTGTTAGAGAGCATATGTCTAAATTTTTCCAAACTTCTATCAATGGCAAGTATATGATTTTCAACAAAGGTGTACCTTAGCTCATAATCCTTTAGCCCTTGACTAAACAAGGCTATAGGCTGCTCCAAACCTTGGTCATTTTGTTGTACCAACATAGATGAGATACTATCAATGTTACCATATGAATACAAGACAAAATCCTTAGAAAAATTGGGATTTAAGAGAGTAGGAGCTGAGGTTAATGCTTCTTTTATTGCTTCAAAACTCCTTTTACCTTCCCTTGTCCAACTGAAAGATACATCCTTTTTTAACATAGTTGTTAGAGGCTTCAATAACTCAACACAATCAGGTATAAATCTTCTAACAAAGTTGATTCTACCAAGGAAACTTTGTAGCCCCTTATGTGTTGGTAAAGGAAGATCCAAAATAGCACTTACCCTCTCAAGATCAATAGTAATACCATATTTTGAGACAATATAGCCCAACAACTTCCCCTAATGAACAAAAAACACACATTTTTTAGGATTAAGGGAAACACCAAACTCTCTGCATCTCTCAAAAATATGCCTTAAGTGATTTAGATGATCCTTTGCTTCCTTGGAGTAAACTGTGATATCATCTAAATATACCAACACTATCTTGTACATTAAGCTCTAAAATTCCATATCCATGGCTCTCTAAAAATTTGTGCCAATATTGGATAAACCAAAGGGAATCTTCTTATAGGCCATGGTACCCCATTTTTTGGTGAAGGCTATTTTATATTGATCTTCTTCTTTGACTAAAATATGGTTATAACCAGAAAATCCATCAAACAAAGAAAACCTCTCTGATCTTGAAACCACTTGCAACATTTGTTCCATTGAAGGTAAGGGATAGTGGTCTTTGAGGGAGGCTCGGTTAAGATCCCTAAGGTCCACACATAACCTAATCTCACCATTCTTTTTCCTTACAGGAACTAAGTTTGACACCATGAGGTAGGAAATATTATGTCACTCTCAATTAGCTTGTTTAACTCCTTTCTCATGAGTGGCTCTAGCTTAGGATTCAAGGGTATTTGCTTTTGCCTTACCGATTTGGAATTTGGCTCAAGTTCTATAGTATGTTGTGTGAGATTGGGATCAAAACTTTCAAATCAAAAGACTCCCATGCAAAAACATCATTAAATTCTTGGAAAAGTAAAATAAAAGCTTCTTTTTCTTCTTTGGTACAAATCTTGCCAAGTTTCAAGAGCTTACCTTTGAAGATTTCAACCTCTTCATAATATTCTTGGCTGATCTATATGCTGGCTTTTTCTTTCCTTAGCTGGTCATATGAATTAAAAATAGACTCCAAAGTGACTAATCCTTTGGGTAACTTGTTAGTTTTCAGCTATATGACTTGGTCCTCATACTACTCTTGGAATCTTTCTTGATATCTAGCTGAAAACTCAACCTCTTCTCTTAAGAAATTAACAATATGCTGGTCACTTTCAAAAAATTTCCAAAAAACATGATTATCAAGAATAGAATGCCTAACAACAACCTTCACATAATATTGTTTACTACTATCATTCATACCATTTGGGACATCATACTGTGCACCTATAGTAGCAAACCTATCAGCATGCTTATTCTTGTTTCTAGGAATGGACAACAAATTGAATGCATCAAATTCTTCTATTTTATCCCAAACTCTATGCTTGTAACATTTTAATGCATCATTTTTGGTGGTATGGAGGCCTCTTACCTGGTTAACAATAAGCTCACTATCATCGAATACTGGGAGACAACTGTTTTTTCTCTTCCTTGCCCATAATAGACAATGAATCAAAGATTCATACTCTGTTGTGTTGCTAGAATAGCTGAAAGTGAACTTGAAAGATGAATAATACTTCTCACCTTCAAGAGATATCAACATGCAATCTCCACCAACACCATTTTTTCTTCTTGAGCCATGAAAAAACAACTTCCAAACACCATTAACTCACTGGTTTGGCTATTTTTCATCACCCCTTACCAAGTTAGGCAACAAAGAGTTAGATTCATGCATCATATAAACACCAAAACCAACCTCTTATAGCTGTTTTCTTGGGTCATTTTGACTATTCTCTATTTCCCACTCATCCAAAACTATGTCAAGTATGCCATCTACTTGAGTATCCAACTCCTTAGCCATAGGGTGATCGTCAAGATCAAAAAGAGGACAATTAGCATTTATGGTAGTAGGTACACAAGGCTCAATATGGTATTTTGCAATGGGATCTAATTTTATGGTGACCTTTGTGCCATATCTAGTCCTAAAAAGCATGTGGGACCAATCTGAAGAAAAATACCCACCTATCTTAGCAGTAAAATCCCTAGATAGACATATGGAAAAGTATGGAGGCAACTCAATAACATAGATATCTTGAGGGATGGAGAAGTTTGGGCATGCATGCAATGTTAAGCTCAAGTTTTTTATGACTCCAATTGTGCTAACAATAGTACCATATAGTTGTACTACCCCTTTCTCGAGTGGCTAGTATTCTAATCCTAGCTTATCAACAATTTTCTTAGGCATGACAAAACTACTAGCTCACGAGTCTATCGTGCAGTTATGAACTAGGTGGTTTCCATTGATCAAAGACACATAAAAAGGGGGTGATATAACCTCTTTTGATTGTTTTTTGGTACCATTCTTGGAATCATTTGTAAAAACAACCTTAGATGGTTCACTAGTAGGCTCACTAGAAACACTAAGCCTTGAAAAAGCTGATTGGAGATCTTTTTGCCTAGGAATGGCTAATGAATCTCACATTGACATAGTTACATTAACTTTCTTCATATGATCAAGAATACTGAATGTAGGTGTACTTACTTTGGTTTGAGCTTTAGGAACAACAACTTCTCCTTGAATAGGTGTTGTGCACTAAATCCTTAGGTTGTTCTTTGCTTGTTGCAGCCTGACTTCTTGTTGGCATGTGAATATTTTGTCCATTAGATGGACCAACAACTCCTTGAAAAACATTTGGCACTTGTTTGGCTGGAGAAAAACCAAAATCAACTTGCTTTCCACCATCAACAACCCTATTTTTTGACCTTATGTTGGATGCAATAGAGTTGCAGGACTGATTTGGTGCCTACGAGGTAATTATCCCACAAAAATATTCACTCTAAAGTTCATGAGAGAGACATCTCCATGAATATCTGCATGCATAGGTGATGTTTGTTTAGCTGCATCAACCACTAAATTTTGTTGAGTAGCAGTAGCACTTTCAACCATGAGGGCTTGATTGATGACACCATTGGTGCATGTAGCCTGGTTGTGAGGTTGGTTGCATGGGAAACACCATTTAGGCTCTCGAGCCAAATTGTTTTGTACTAGTACCGACTCTCTAGAAGTACTTGCAGCATTAGGATTATAAGGTTGGTATGGCCTAGCATTCAAAGCTTGCTTTGACCTTGTGGATTTGTTTGGTATTGAGGTCTACTAGGCTGATTAACATGATTAGCCTGATAAGGAGCCTAATATGGGGCTTCATAAGGTCTGTAATTTTTATTTTGCTGCCTTTTCAAGGTCACCAATTCATTACCAAAGCTTTGTAGGAGGCCTTTTATCTCTTAAAATGAAAAATACGAATTAGGAGTGGCCTTTTCTTGGATAGAAGTCTGATTATTTGGTACTGGTAATGCAAGGATGACATGTATAGGAGCCAAAGGTGGTATTTGTAAAGGAATGGAAGGCTAGATTTCTAGGAATATGGGCATAGGTGGTCTAGGTGCTATCTTACCCACTTGGAAAAGATTGTTTTCAGCCCTCACTACAATATCAAATGTATGTGGTAGAGAAGTACCTCCCATGGATTGTATCATAATAGAAATTTAACTGTTAAGATCCTTCAAATAATAAAGAAAATGATGCTCTGGAGAAGGTCTTATCATGGTAGGAATTTTGTTCCATGTCTTCTAAAAGTGGAAGTTGAAGTCTGTCATGTGTTCCTAAGGAGATCTCTTGATTATAATAATTTGTTCAACTAAAGACAGGTGATCAGACTTGTCTTCAAACTATTTGTTTAGTGCATCTCCCAATTGATCCCATGCTGTAATAGAGCCAATTTCCAATCCTCTAAACCACTGAAGAGGTTTCCTTTTTAGTGAAGTAGCTAGCAACCTAACCACAACATTTTCTTTAGTGATGTGATGGACTCCACATAGTGAGGTCACATCCTTGATGTGCTCAATGGGAGTAGTTTGATCTTCTCCCGTAAAAGAAGGAAAACTTTTCAAGGCTACAAGTGGGATGTCATCATGTTGAGTGAGGTTTAATGGGTTTCCCCCATTAAATGACACAAAGACAAACTATCTTACCATTGGATTAGCCTGAACTAGATTGATAGGCACAAAAATTGAAGGTATTAATGCACTTGTTACTGCTAGTCTAAAACTAGGAGGTGTTGATTGAACTCTTTTTGATGAAATAGGAGTTATTTTTACTATTCTTCCACTTCTAGTTGGTGGTGACAGCTACAAATATTCAAAATGAATGACACTTCTTCTTGTCTGCATCCTTTTCATAAGCTATTCTACACTAGTTTCCACCAAATAAGAGCTCCAAAGTCGCCAGGTATGTATTTGAAACACCTCAAAAGGTAGAAATCAACTATTGAACACACCAAACAACAATGAATTGATGAAAAAAAGAACTGGAAATCAATTTGTTGTCCCATCGGGCGTGCCAAAAACTATTATCAACAAAGTATGCACCCAAAGTTAAGCTATCAACTCTACTACCTGTTGATACATGTGAAAAATCCTAGGCCTGTTGGTTGCCTAAAACTTGGAGTGGACCTCCAGAGAAGGCTGGTTCCTCTTGCTTGATCACCTAGAACTTGATCAATCCTACTTATTTTGAAGGAAAAGGGTGAGAAAGAGATCGAAAATAAAATAAAATGCCTGAAAATGATTAACTACAACTAACTAGGTGATACACCAAATTGTTTTCTTAGACCTATAACTTGTTGTTTTAGACTTACAATGGCTTAAAAAGAAGTTATACTACACAACCTATGTCTTTTAACATATCACCCATGAATATTTCATAAAAAGGACACTAGTTGATTATGTTTTGGAAGGAGAAAGAGAGATTTCACAACCAAAATAGCCCAATGAATTTTTCCACAGTTTACAACTTGTTTGAAAATGTTTGAATTTGTTAAAAAGTGTTTGGTTTGATTATATTTTGAGGTTTTGAGATAAAACAAAAAAAATGAATCAATAAAACATATATAACCGACCACATAAAAGGTATAAATTGAACTAAAATTGATGTCAAAGAAGCATTACACAAGTGTTGATCCAAGATAGATTTCCTTCACTACTTGAAAATTGAAATTACATTGAAGAAATTTAGTCATATGCTTGACTGGTTTTTGAGTTACAATACAGCGACTTTTGCTAAGAAGAACTTAGAAAGTTACAACCTACAACAAAACAAAATGCAAGAACTAACTGAAAAAAGGCCTAAAATATGAGCCTTATAACTATGCAACAACTTGCTAGAAGATAGGAACATGCGTTGAGGAGAAAATGACAAGTCTTTATTCCATTTTGTTGAGTCAATCCTCTTTGGTTGTCCAAAACAATAATTCCTACTTTTCAACCCTTTAAAATGCTCCAAAAAGGTGTTAGAATGCTGAAGAAGTTTTCCTATGACCTCTTCTATCATTAAAATTCTTAAATATGCTCCTATATGCTCTCAACTGCCGATAAACTAGGTTGAACAACTCCCTAGATATTTGCAATTGTCTCTATATTCTCTCAACTTCTATCCAAGTCACCCCAATTTCCTTTAATGCTTGCAACTGTTACTTTCAAAATATCCAATTGCTGTCCCTCAAATGCTCAACCTTTTCATAAATAATTTTAAGACCTTTATCCACATGTGCTTGATAACCCCCTTTAACACCTTCATAGATACGTACAAAGTTACTAATAGTAACTAAGTATCATACTTATCCTTCACCTAGATCTCACTAAATTCCAGAGCATCATACCAATCAAATGAACAAGTTCCGAAGCATGGAACCAAGATGCATCGTAATTTTCTTTTTGATAATCATCATTAGTTTAGTGTGAAGATTGAGCTATCTTATGAAGATTGTCATTATTAATTGTGAAGATCACCAAATATTTCATGTATTACCTACAGTGTTCTTACTATCTTGCTTAGTTTTTTTTTAATAGAAAACTTATCATGTCACTACACCACATTGGAAGGTTAGTTAATGAGAATATGTTGCCCTCTTATGACAGTCCCTTTGCATACTATAGGTGTCTTTACCTTTGATCTTTGTATCTGACTGTGGTTGCATCTTGTCTCATTTTGCTATCACTTTTGATTCTGTTTCTCTCATCCAACGGTCAATCATGACATCTTGATCTCTTTGTTTTGCAACATGAATTTTCATTTAACTGTCATCTTGTGCAGGGGTAATCATATGAACTATCTTCATAATAAAATGATTACCTTCAAATTCTCCTTAAAGTTTGATTCTTGGCATTAACAATGGGACTGACCTGTAGCTCTAACTTTGTAGAAGCCTTCATACTACCCTGTACGTTGAAGTTGTTCTCTCCATTTCATGCATAGGCTTCACACCTCATTTTAGCTTGACATGTATCCACAAAGTTATGACTGTCATATGCTATCCTTCCTGGCTCTTCTTTGGCTTCCATCATGTTGTCACTATTATACAAGAATATACTCATACATGAACACATTTTTCACCATGTCTAGCATTGTTCTTTTCTGTTGTCTCATTGATCACAAATCATTAGAACTCTTGTACAATTTAAAAGAATCTTTCTAATTTGACAAGAATATCAATTCTTTTCTTAACTTTCCATTTTACCCTTGGTCAGGATTGGCCACTTGTCTTTCAAAACTGTCACCACTCTCATAGGTCTTGATGTTTACCATTATGGCAATCATTTTCACCATTTTCTTCATTTGGAGAGCATTGTCTTCTTTCTCTCTTCTATCATATTAGGTGTTGATTCCATGATTAACATAATTGTTTTATGTATTATCATTATGACTGCTCTCTATATCTTTGGACTATCATTTCATAAGTCTATCCTCTATCATAGTTTTCCACCAATCACAAGTTATATACCATGAGTTGTCTTTAACATGTCCTTATACAACACAATGTCATCTCTCCTTTTGTTTCCCTTAAGGTTTCAATACTATCCTTCTTGACTATTATCAACTATCATTCATTAACTTGCACAACAACCTTCATGAAAACCATTATGCTGATTGTGAATTCCATATCAATACAGCTGTCCTTTTGATGGATCTTCAAGTGACTGTCTTACCCACTTCCATTGATCAACATTACTACCCTCAAAGGTTCAGTTTGACTATACTCTTGACTTTCCTTCCAAGTACTATCCTTTGTAGGACTATCATGCTATCCTTTTTATCTCAACACCATTCATTAACGGTGTGGAATTTTCCTTCAATTCGTGTCATTAGATAGTCTAAAAATGCTAATTCATACTTTGATTAGATTGTAATATGCACATACAAATTTAAAGTCTTTATGGTGGCTATGAAAAATGGAACTAATAGCTAAAATTGACTCAAAAATTGTTGCCTTTATAGATGGCTATCATAAACACACAGTTGTCATCAAACCCCTTTGAAAAGGATGGTAGTGAACACACAATCAACTAACTATCTTATATTGTCCATTTAGACTACCTTTTTCATTTCTCATGAATGATTATACTGTCTTGAACCATTGCCCCTTCATTGCAATGATTGGACCTAAAGACTAGAAGATCTAAGAACCCTAGTAATCATGAATATTCATCACTCCTCACATTCATGGCATCTTCATTCAGGATTGTCTTCACATTATAGTTACACTCTTGCCAAATGCATTTTTGTATTCCCATATTAGGACCTTCTTTTACTGTACAAAGTTTAATCTTGCTGCAAATTGAGTACGAGAGCATGTGATAATATTTGCTCATCACCATCCCTCCTTGATTTGATTAATGCTCATTATTCACTATCCCATTATTCAAAATAGGTTTTCATGAAATTTAATTCATCTAACCTCCTAATTTTTATCTACAAAAACCTGTTCCTTATTTTTGAGATAATTGTATGTTGAAGCTTCTCATCTTGGAATTTCCTTTTACTAAATCAAAGATGAAGGACCTTATAGACCACCCAAAAACCTCTGCAATGTGTAACAAATTTAAAGCATAGAAGACATACCTGGCAAAAGCCAAGGGCAATGAAATCTAGAAATGTGGATTAAACTTCAACAAACCCCTAGAATATCTGCAATGTGACACAAAAAATTCCAATGCTTTTGCAACATGGGGAAACTTCTCCTTGACCTCCTTCAAGCTACAACGTGGGTTTACCTTGCTACAAGGAAGCAACAACAATTTCCATGCTAAAACAACAACCAAAAAATCTGCAACATGACATTAAAGTCCCCTAAAAATCCTGCAACTTGATTGAAGCTTCTCATCATAGCATAATATAAACCGTAAAATTTTGCTACAACATGGGTAGATGAAAACCTCGTTATTTCTATTTGGCACCCAATGACTTAGTCTTTCTACTTTCATTTTTATTTTTCTCATCATTTGTATTGTTAAAATCTCACATTTCCTTTTCCTTTTATCTTCATAAGACATTTATTTTAAAACATTTACAACATTTTTAATAAAATAAATGTGTCAAGTTCATTATAAAAAATATTTGATGTGAAGAACCAAATTGAAAGGGATATGGCATTGTTGCATTAAAGGTTATCGACTCTGGTATGCAAGAATCTTATTTCATCTAGGAACAAGCTTTGAATATGTCATATGTTGAATTGTTAGCTTGAGAGGAGGTGTTTTGGAGGAAAAATTTGAGGGAGTTTTGGTTGAAGGAGGGTGATCAAAATACCAAGTACTTTCATAGTTTAATGAAGGCTAGGCACAATAGAAATAAAATTTTAGTCATTAAAAATATGGAAGGTCATGTTCTTTCAGATTAGGATGCTATTAAAAGTGAGGTAGTTAGGTATTTCCATGACCTCCTCTCAACGGGTGGTCAGTATAGAGTTGAAGCTATAGAAGAAATATTAAGTGTGATCCCAAAGGTGTTAATAGAGTAGCAAAATGAATCTCTATCTAAGGCGGTGTCTTTGGAGGAAGTTAAAACTGTAATTTTCCAATTGGGTAGAGATAAGGCTCTTGGGACTGATGGTTTCCTAATGAGCTTTTACAAATATTTTTGGAAGATTATTTGCTCAGACTTGTGGGAAGTGGTGGAAGAATCGAGAGTGCACTCTTACATTCTTAGAGACTCAAATAATACACTAATTTCTGTTATTCCAAAGAAGAAACATTTTCAATCTTTTGAGGATTTTTGCTTGATCTCTCTTTGCAATACGGTATATAAATTAATTTCAAAATTGATGGCTAATTAGTTAAAAAACATGTTGCACTGTATTATTTCAGAGGAGCAAAGTAGTTTTGTGCCACACTGTTCAATAGTGGAAGGAATCATAATAGTGCATGAAGCTATTCATTGAGTGAGGAAGGCAAAAATGGATAGAATGATGATCAATCTTGACTTAAAGAAGGTGTATGATTAGGTGAATAGATCTTTTTTGCCGAATTTTTTAGGAAAATTTGGTTTTAGCTCATAATGGGTGGAGTGGGTGAGAAGTTGTATTGAAACCCCATGTTATTCTATGTTAGTTAATGGAAGCCCTCTAGGTTTTTTTGTGCCTAAGAATGGCCTAAGGCAAGGAGATCCTTTATGTCCTTTTCTTTTTATAATCATGGCTGAGGTGTTGGGTAGAAATATTAGTAAGGAAAGGGTGGAAGGAAAGTGGAAAGGGATTGGAGTGGCAAGAGGTGTGGAAGCGGTTATGCATCAACAATTTGTTGATGATACTCTTTTGATGGGGGAATCTTTGTTTTTTTTTTTTGATGACCCAGTGGTATCCCTGCGACCCAACCCAGCATCTCACCCGCCTTACCTTGGACTTATGGAAGCCAAGTTGGGGTCAGAGGAAGAGGCGAAGTGAGGCAAAACTAATCCACTGAGGTGAGGAGCCACCCAATAGCCCCCAACACCGTTAACCCAGTAGGAGTTGAACTCGAGACCAATGGGGAGCAAACCCATGGCCGAAAACTCATCCACCGCTTTGGGATCTGATGGGGAATCTTTGTTAAGGGAGGTACAAATAATGAAAACTACTCTTGAAAAATATTGTTTAGCTTTGTTAGCAACACCGGTTAACCCGACAGAGTTGAACCCAAGACCAATGGGGAGCAAACCCACATCCCGAAACCAACTCATCCACCATTTAGGACGATGGGGAATATTTGTTAAGGGAGGCACAAATAATGAAAGCTACTCTTGAAAAGTGTTGTTTAGCTTCAGGTCAGCAAGTAAATTGGCATATATCAAAAATAATATTTTTTAATACAAGACTAGATAAACAAAAAGACATTGCAAGAGTTCTGGGCATCAAGATAGGAAAGTTACTGGGTAAGTTTATGAGAATCCCCCTCTTTGCTGGTGCATATTGAGCTAATATTTGGAATCTGTTAGTAGAGAGATGCAAGAGTAGAATGGAAATTTGGAAAAGTAAGTGGCTCTCTTCAGTAGGTCAAATTCTCATGTTAAGGTTTTTCATTTCAGCTTTTCCAATTTATTCAATGCAATGCCTCAAATTACCATCAAAGATAATCG
Source organism: Sequoia sempervirens (assembly GCA_007258455.2). Lineage (NCBI taxonomy): Eukaryota > Viridiplantae > Streptophyta > Pinopsida > Cupressales > Cupressaceae > Sequoia > Sequoia sempervirens. Next base: position 11,615 of record VDFB02300590.1, on the reverse strand, counting down.
CGATGATATAACAAAAAATGAGATTTTTTTTTGGAATGGTAGTCAAGAACAGGATAAAATCCCACTATTGGCTTGGGATAAAGTTTTTCAACCTAAAGCACTAGGGTTGCAGGATTACGAAGGTGGAGCCTTCTGAACGTTGGGTGCAAAGGTCATTTGGATCATGTACAAGAAGCCAGAGCATGAATGGGCCCAAATTTTGCAATGAAAGTATTTAGATAATTTGGAAAAGGAAAGAATTCTCATGATTCAAAACCCCCCAAGAGGGTCTGCCATTTGGAATTTTATGCTTTTGTGTAGGTTGGTAATTACAGAGCATTTGTCTTGGCAAGTGGGTGTTGGGGATATGGCTAACTTTTGGGATGAATCTTGGGAAGGTTTCGCAGTGTTAAAAGATTTGGAAGGCATATATTTAATTAGGCAGGAGACAGAGGAAAAATGGGGTTCAAAAGTGCAAGATTTCATGTGCAAAAAGAATGTTGGCAGGTGTGAAGAATGGTGTTGGAAATCAGTGGAGGAGTTGAATCTAACAACAAATCAAAAAGTTGTATTGATAAGTATTTTAAAGAAGAGGCAAGTTGTGTGAACAGGCACAAGGGATGAATTGGTGTGGTGTGATTCTAAGAGTAGTGAATATAGTGTTAAGATAGTGTACAATATTTTGGAAGATGTTTGTTTGGTTGAAGGGTGACCTACTAAGTTGTGTTGGAATAAATATGGCTTGCCTAAGGTAGGTTCATTTGCATGGTTGGATTTACATGGGAGAATATTGTTAGGAGAGAGGTTAAAGAAATTAGGATTCCTTGGTCCGCACCAGTGTGTTCTATACAAGGATAACTAAGAAACACTAGATCATTTGCTGCTCCACTATAGGTTTTCTTGTAGTTTTTGGATGCACTTAATGAAGAAACTAAATTGGAAAAGTCCATGCCCCCAATCGATCAAGGAATTGTTCTAAGGTTGGAGAAATAAAGTCAGAAAATCAACCTTCTCATGTATTTGGAAAATTAACCCAACAATTGTAATATGGGAAATCTGGAAAGAAAGAAATCAAAGGATTTTTCAAGACAAGCAGATGAGTTTTGATACTTTTTTAGCAAAATTGGAGGTGTCCATAGTAGAGGTTTTCAATGTGGTTGTAGCAAATCAGAACCCTAGTAAGTACCCTTTTATCCAAGCAAATAATAAGCTTATGAATGAATGGACAATGCTTCAACTCCCTTCAAAAAGGGGTTGTTCAGAAAGTAATCTAAAGTTAGTCGAGATGATACAGGTGGAGTGGGAAAAGCCTGAAGAGGGGTGGGTTGAAATCAACTTTGATGGGGAAAGAAAGAGGGATCTGGGTCCATTTGGTGTTGGATGTTTCTTGAGGGATGTGTGTGGAAACATGTTGACCTTAGGCACTTAGAAATTGCAAGATGGTACTAGCAACGAAGCGAGAGCATAGGCTGCGTTACTGGTTGTAACTTTGGCTAAAACCTTCTTAGTTCAAAAAGTTCATCTAGAAGGTGATTCACTGATTATTATGAATGCAATAGCTAATGGACACTCTCAAGTGTAGAGGATAAATAAAATTATTGAGTTCATCAGGAAGAGGTTGGAGGAATTCCAAGATTTCAAAGTCACACATTTACAAAAGTGGTAATGTTGTTGCAAAATTTTTAGCTAATTGGGTGGTTAATAATAAATATGAACAAGGCATAATGGTGTTCAAAGATCTAAGAAAGCTCACTCTTGATCTGTGCTCAGTTGAAGTTGTAGGTTTGTCTCTATACCCTAGAGAGTGAAAGGTTCATATGGTGCTTGGGAGATGGTGATTATGGCAGCCTATTGATCCATGGGTGGGGGCTAGATACTTCCTTCTTCTCTTTGTTTTCCCTTGGCTCATATTTGTTTGCTCGGTCTTTGAAGTTGGCATAGTGTTTTTACCTAGTTGGTTACATGAGAGGTTAAGGGGTGGGTTGGAGTTTTTACTTAGTAGTATTTTATGTTGTTGTTTATAGGTGGTCGCTTGGAGATGGTGTGGATGAGGGTTGAATGAGTAGCATGGGCTGTATTGTAGCTCTAAATTATTTTCCCAATCTTGAATGAATTTCAACCTTTGGATTATTAATGAAATTGATTGACTACAGGTTATTCCTAGATTTACCTATCAAAAAAAAATGTTTGGTGACATTGTTTGTAAAGTCGGACTCAAGATAGACCCCTAAAAACAAGAATAATTGTATTTATGGAAGCTCCAAAAAACATCACAAGAGTAAAGCCATTCCTTGGGCACAATGACTATTATAGGTGATTAAAAAAAAATGCTCAGATATATTACCCATTGGACATACTAAAAAGGAAAGGCCAACCATTCATATGGTTTAATGATTAGGAGAAGGAATTCAAAAAACTAAAGCTATAATTAATAAGGTCACAAATCCTTGCATAGCCAAATTAGAGTAAGGATTTTGACATTCAAGTGGATGGATCAAACTATGTAATTGGAGCAACATTTTCTCAAGTAGGACCCTAGGGATTGGACCAACCGATATTCTTTTCCAGTCGATTACTATCAAAAGTAGAAAATAATTATAATACAATAGAACGAGAAGCATGGGGGATGGTGTACTCAGTTCATAAGTTCAAACACTATCTATTAGAAACACCATTCACCTTTTATGTGGATCATCAACCTCTAATGTACCTGGTGAATAAGCCTGTCATCCAAGGATGGGTAAATAGGTGGATTTTAATGTTATAAGAATTTACATTCACAATTATTTGGTCAAGAAAGAGCCATGTCATTGCTGACTAGTTGTCAATAATTTAGTCTAGTGAACCACTTGAGGGAGTGAATGAAGATTTCCCTTATGCTCACTTGTTTGAGATTGCCGAACTATTGCCATGTTACAAGAATATGGTAGAATATACATCCAAATCCACCCTTTTGAAGAAGATGCCACTAGGACAGGGATGAAAGCTAAGACTAAAGAGTAAAGCCTTTCATCTTATCAATTTTTTGTTACATTAAATAGGGTTTGACCATGTGTTGAGATGATGTGTTATCCAGGAATAAAATCTATGAGTACTCAAGGAAGCACATGAAGGTCTTGCTAAAGGGCACATTGAACTAGATGCTATAGCTCAGAAATTCCTCTTGTCAAGGTTATGGTGGCCAATTATACATAAAAATGCTCAAGGGTGGATAGTAGGATGCGATACATGCTAGAGGGTCAACAAACCTCTCAAGAGAGATTATATGCCTCTATTCCCCTCACAACCACACAAGCTCTTTGAAAGATGGGAACTAGATTTCATCGGTCCACTTAAAGTCAACCAATTACACTAATGTTGATAAATTGTGGTAGCCATAGAATATTTGATAAAATAGGTAGAGGCCAGAGCACTCCTAGATAATATGATGATCAACATAGTAAGATTTATATATGATTAGTTTGTCACACAATATAGAATACCCATATAGATCATGAGTGATCATGGCGAGCACTTTGTCAACCATGTCATTTGGGTCATGATGACAAAATTTTGAATCTTCCACAACCTATCAAGTTTATGCTACTTGAGGGAAAATGGACAAGCATAATCGACCAACAAGGTGTTGGTATTCGTCATCCACAAATCACGTGGAGTTGAAGAAGCAGAGTAGGAAGAAAATTTGATTTTTTTATTATGGGCATATTGTATGATATAAGGATATGATGGGGAAAAAATTATTCTACTTAATGTATGACCAAGAAGTAATAGTACCAATTGAATATTATTGTACCGAGTCTAAGGATAGCAGTAGAGAACAAACTTGGTGACACTGCTAGTTTTAAGGAATAGTTATTCCAACTCAAAAAATTATAAAAATGAAGAGTATTGGCATAATGAGCCATGGAGGCGATACATAAAAGAAGGAAGTACTCACATGACAAGCATCTTTGTCAAATGAAATTCCAACTTGGATAGTTAGTTTTAAAATATAATGGTTGCAATGAAATCAAGCATGGTAAATTCAAGGTAAGTTGGATCAAAGCATTTAAAATCTTGAAGTTTTTCCATAATGGATTAATTAAACTTGAAAATTTAGACGAGACCCTACTACAAGACTCCATTAATGAATCAAAGATAAAACCACCAAGAAAGAAAGGAAGCATATATTGAAGTAAACATGTTGGGCTACACAACAAAGGAGGACTAAACAATAAGCAAAAATAGAGCCACGAAAGAGTAGGACTACGTAATAACTAGGAAATAATTTGTAGTAGAAAATATTGGGCAAAAGGAGGAGACCAAAAAATTGGAGAAGAGAGATTGATCAAGGAACTAGTAGAAGGAATTATAGTACTGAGAATCCACAAATATTTGACAAATACTCTATTTGAAATACCTACACTGTGGAGGAGAGTATGGGGCCACTGGAAATTATATGCATCTTATGAAGGAGAAAGAAGAGGATGGCCTACAAAATCAACAAAGAAGCTGAGAATGAAAGAAAGATATAAGAGTTCAAATATGAATCTAACTTAGATGAATATCTAGAGGAGGAAGGATCTTACCTTAAGGCCATAATGATGGCAGAGGATATGTTCATTGCTAAGCAATCAAGACAAAATGAAGATGTGATAAAAAATGTCATTGATCATCATATGGAGCCCCCTCCACTGTTGACCTCAAATGGACTATGGCGAGTAATGCCTAATCCAACAAGTCCATCAATAATCGAAGGAGAGAATGTCAAATGGTATCAATAGTACAAAGGGTAATATGTTGATGAAATCTACAAAGGTATTGAACCCCTCCTTTTGTAGACGAATTTTTTTATTTAGAATATTTGGGAAAATGTTGTGAAAAATATTGCTATAAAAGATTGCCATTCACTTGTATGTGGTGGTATGATTGAAGGTGGAAGTAAGAAGACTCAAGCAAATAAAACAGAATAAAATAAAATAAAATGATGAAGATGGAAAGAATAAAAAGCAAAAAATGGGGAATTTGAAAAAATTAAAAAATCTAATGATGAAAAATGTAAAGTTAGCCATTGGGAAAAATTTAAAGAAAGGAGGTATTAAAATATTAAGGCCAAAAAATAATATAATATTAAAGTAAAAAATTATGAAAAAATAAAAGATAAAAATATAAAAATATTTCCTATGACAATTATCAAAATACTGAAAAGGATAAAAATTAAAATATCAAAATTTAAAAAATAGTAAAATATTATCGATTAATTTTTTATTTTTTTCATTAGTAGGGGAGAGGAGCTGATACGTAGGTGGAAAAAATTGAATGGTCCATGTGGACCAATAATTTTTTTTGGCAAATACCCATTATAAGAAAACACCAAATAAACAATATAAAATTATTTTTTAAACTTTCCTTTTAATTTTCCATGTGGGAGGATGATATTTGTTGATGTGTTTAAAAAATCTAAAAAAGACCCCTCGACCGATACGGAGGAACCTCAGGTGTCACTTCCTACATGGCATGACGTCCAAAGTTGACAACCTTTCCACGTCAACTCCTCTCACTCCACCACCCTACAAATTCACCGCATTGCATTTATCACTCACCGCCCCTTGCTATACTTCTCGACTGTCGTGTTTAATGAACGCCACTTCTCCTTACCTCCATGCCACCCTGCATTTTTTTTGAGCCAACCTAAATTCAATGCTCCCAGTGCCTCACTCTTCTCGCCATCTTTACAACCTTTAATTCTAGTAAGTTCTCATTCTTTCTTCACTTGCACACCACTACATGCTCAATTCGTCCTCTGCAACTTTCAAACCTTTACCACAACCTGCGATGCTCAGACTCTGGTTGGTATATGGGTAGAAGCCGATACGTAGGAGTGTAGACACTAGTTAGTGAATGTTACCAACGGATCCACTTCTGCCATGCAAGCATCTAACGGGTTCACCACCACCATGAACAAGTTCCTTGCCGCCATGAAGGCAACCACCACTTGTCACCTTGGTGTCAACATTTTTGAACATAAACGTAGGCCTTTTTCTCACGGCTATTTGCAAGTGAAGCTACGTGAATGGTGTTACGTGCTCGGGATTTGGCTGCTGTCCACCCACATCGAGCCGTTTGACCTAGGTGAGCTTGCTCACTAAGGCTTGCCATTATTTTCTTTTTAGAGTTTTCTTTGCATTTTTTTTTGTTTTATTGGAGTTTTGGTGTTGCAGAAATCATTTTTTTGGGTTGAAGTTTAGTGTTTATGAACACTGTCTAATTTGTGTTCATAAACACACTAAATTTTTGGAAATTAATCCTTTGTTCAAGCATCACTCTCTTGCATGGGCTAGATAATAATATTTTTGGTTGTTTCCGTGCCATTGAAAAATCTAGGGTTGTTTCATTAGGGTTTATTTTGCAAATATTACAGTCATAGTTTACCATTTCTGTTTCCCTAGGCTTTATTTTGCAAATATTATAGTCATAGTTTACCATTTCTGTTTCATAGGTTCTGCATTATCATATACCTTGGTTATCATATTCTTTCTCATAGGTTCCACATTATCATTGACTTTGGTTATCGTATTCTCATAGGTTCTGCATTATCATTGACTCTGCTTATCATATTTTCATAGGTTGTGCATTATCATTGACTCCGGTTATCGTTTTCTCATAGGTTCTACATTATCATTGACTTCTTATCATATTCTCATAGTTTCTGCATTATCATTCACTTAAGTTGTGTTCTCTCTTTCATAAACCAAAAAAATAATGTGGGTTAATATTTTTTTAGGTTTTGCTTCATCTATTCAGTGACTTTATAAATGTACATTGTTTTTGTGCCATATATAAATATGTGGGTGTTATTTTTTTATGGGTTTTGCTCCATCAAATCAATCATATACATATGTGATAATTGTTAAACTCTTAATGTTTTCCATTCCAAAGCTTCAAAAATAATTGGCTACATTATTAACTATTTTATAGTCAAAATAAATAGATTTAAAAAGATTACATCAATTATACAGTTAATTATGAATCCAATAGCTTATATCATGCTAATACAACCATTGCCAACTATTATCCAATAGAATAATTGATAAAGTAATTTGGATCTTTTGAAACAATTTTGAGAAAAAATATATATTATTAACATCTAACACATTATGTTCTTTCATGGATTTATATTTTATCAAATCATAAAACCTAATAGATGTATTGGTATTCCTACCTCTCATAGAAAGATTAAAAAGAATATAACTACTTAAGTGTGAGATTTTTAAATTTTAGAACCAAAGATTGCTATCTGAGCAAATTAACATTGACTTTTCCTTTAGAATACAATGGTTAGGCTATTAATATCTCACGTCTCATTTATTTATTTTAATTTTAAAAGACCTAATTTTTTAATGTAAAGTTTTTCAGTTCCTGTTTCTTTGACACAAAAGCAAGGGCTCAGTCCCTAGGTGGACATTCTTGATCATTTAACAATCTCCTAATTTGTGTTCTACCATTCACCTGCACTGAATATAATATGCTCGATATTTGTTTGATTAATGTTATTCAGTACCATTTGTAGGTGCCATTGATATTACCATATATTACCATAAGCATAGTTAATAAATTTGTAGGTGTCATTGATATTACCATATATTATCATTCACTTAGGATGTGTTCTCCATTTCATAAACCAGAAAAATTAATTTGGGTTAATCATTTTTTAGGCTTTGCTTCATCTATTTAGTGACTTTAAAAATGTATGTTGTTTTTGTGTCATAGTTAAATATGTTGGTGTTATTTTTTTATGAGTTATGCTCCATCAATTCAGTCATATACATATGTGATAATTGTTAAACTCTTACTATTTTCCATTCCTAAGCTTTATATTGTTCTTTATTACAGCCATTATAGTCATGGGTTAATTTTAACGTTTCGATTAATGTTATTCGGTACCATTTGTAGGTGCCATTGATAAAATTGGGGGTGTTAGGTTTTTCAAAGGTGTTGCTTCATTCATTCATTAATGCTATTTTCTTTAGGTGTCATTCATTAATTTGGGGGTGTTATGTTTCACAATGGTTACGATTCATCAATTTAGACATGCAATTATTGGACCTTTTTTTATTTGCATTACAAATATTTGGGGGTTTTTTTTTTTTATAAGTTGTACTTGATTAGGTGTCGTAGATATTTTTGGGGGTGTTACCTTTTTTGTAAGGTTGAATTCATCATGGTTAGTCATCATCTATTCTACCAGTTTTGGGTTCCATTTAGAATTTGTTGGGTGATATGTTGTTTATAGGTTTTGTTTCATCAATTCATTCACCAACTATGTAGCCTTTTTTTGGTGTCATTGATAAATATGGGGGTGTTAGGCTTATCATATGTGCTACTTCATTAAATATGTAATGCAAATGTTTGTATCTTTTTTTAGGTGCCATTGATTATTTTGGGGGTGTTATCTTTTGCATATGTTATTTTTCATCAATTTAGTCATCCAATTATTGTAGCTTCTCTTTGTGCCTTGGAAATATATTGGGGGTGTTCTATTTTTGTTAGGTTCTACTTCATCAATTCAATCATGCATATATTGTACCTTTTTTAGGTACCATAGATAATTTTTGGGGTCTTCTCTTATTTGTAAGTTCCACTTCATCAATTCAGTCATCTATTCTACCAATGAATAATTTCCCACACTCGTACGCCGGTCCTCCACAAGTTACAAAAAAAATCTTGCATAAAAAAGCACGATGATATCCAACACATATCAGATTTTAAATACATGTTTAATCATTTATATATATGTATATGCATATGTATAGACATATATATGGACATATACATAGAAATATGTATATGTATATAATATATTTAATGCACATGTAATTGTATTTATTTTGAAACAAAAAAATTACATGCTGGCATCCAAACATGATGAAGTGTATCCAACTTGTATATGCTTAAGGTCTTTGCATCTTCTTTATATATATAGACATATACATATGTTTATGTATATGTAAATACACACGTATATGTATATGTATTTGTATATGTGTATATACATATACATAGACATGTACCTATACCTATACCTATACCTATACATATACATATACTACTTTAAAGACATCCTGCATATTTTTCAAGCCAACCTGCATTCAATGCTCCTAGTGCCTCACACACTTTGTCAACTTTACAGCCTTTCATTCTAGCAAGTTCTCATTTATTCTTCACAATAATGACAATGTATGTGTATGTGTATGTGTATGTGTATGTGTATGTGTATGTGTATGTGTATGTCTTTGTTTCTGTGTCTGTGTTTGTGTACGTCTCTGTGTATGTGTATATGTATGTGTTTGTGTATGTGTATGTATATGTATATGTGTATGTCTGCGTGTATGTATATGCATATGTAAATGTGTATGTGTAAATGTGTGTGTAAATGTGCATGTGTATATGTAAATGTGTATGTGTATATGTAAATGTGTATGTGTATATGTAAATGTGTATAAATGTGTGAAGAGGTCCTAAGTGGACTACCTTGCCACGTCTACTTCTCTCACTTAGCCATCCCAACACTCCACTGCGTCGCATTTATCACTCACTGCCCCTTGCTATACTTCTCTATAGTCATGTTTAATTTACTTATGTCTATGTATATGGATATGTCTATGTGTATGTATATGCTTCATCAATTCAAACTTGCAACAATTATTTTCTTAGGTGCCATTGATTAATTTGGGGGTGTCCTCTACTTTATATGGTGTGCATGTGAACTCGGATTGAGAGCCTTCCACACCAATGCAAGCGTCACTTTCACATTAATCACAACTACACAATGTAAACAAGGTGCCAAGTCAACACAATTCAAACCCATCTCACCCATCTTTGACCGACTGGAGAACCCATTACAACCATGTTTCCCATCGTAGCATAACCAAACCAACAAGCAAATGCATCCACTTGTCTCATCAATCATGACACCTACAACACATATCAACATGAGTCTATCCCATCTCACCAAGTAGGGTGCGCACGTAGTCGTGGAAAAATCCAAATTACCATCTACTTCCATTTTTACAAGATGTAAGGCACCCATTATTAAAAACAAAATTATAAAAACAATTGAAAAAAATACACCAAACTAATCAACTAAATAATTAATGGTTGAAATCAATCAGATTCACCAAACAACCATCAATTAGATTCAAATAATTCCCAATTCAAATAGTCATGAAAATCTTCAAGTAATCACATGTATTACCATAGAACAATAGTGAGTAGTAAAACTTTGTTACAACATGTATTTAGGGGACCTGGTTTTCCTAAGGCCTTTCTTGGTTTCCTATGTAGCACTTCATAATTGAAAGGTCCAATTGTGGACAAGTGCAACATAGATTACCATTACAAAGGATTTGGGAAAATCAAGTCTCCGTAAACCATTATATCTTGTAACAATTGCACAAACTTTGACACTGCAAATTGTGTTTAATATTTGTATGGTTGGAAGTTACAATTGTTTTCATGGTTCCAACATCAAGGTCTACTATTCAATTAATTTGTGGGGATTCTCTTTTGCATAGGTTATTCTTCATCAAATCAGACCTACAACAATTCTATCAATTTTAGGTGCCTTTGATTAATTGCAAGTGTGTTCTATTTTTTAGGTGCTTTGATTCATTTGGGGGTGTTATCTTTTTAATAGGTTTGGCTACATCAATTCAATCATGCAACTATTGTAGCTTTGTATTTTAATAACTTAGGGGACTTGGTTTTGTGAAGGCTTTCAATGGTTACCTATGCAACACTTCACAATTCAAATGGAATTGTGGACCTGTGCAACATAGGTTGCCATTAGACGAGCGTTCATAAAATCAAGTCTCCCTAATTCGTTACTGAATGCAACAATAGACATGACTCTATAGGGGAGAGGAGCCGAAACATGCACATCCAATTTTCTACGGTCTACATTAACAAAACAACCATATTTATATGACTAAATTGAAGAACAACAAAACATATTTCTATAGCATATAGATACATATTTACATGATTGAATTGATGAAGCAAAACCAATGAAAAAGACAACCTATGTGTATGTGTATATAAATGTATATGTATATGTATATGTGTATATATATATGTATACACATACATATATGTATATAGAATTGCTTACATGCATTATTTTTCTTACCAACAATATATTTATGCCTCTATTGCTTAGCTGACTGAATTGATGAAGCATAACCTATATGTATATTTGTATGTGTATGTGTTATGTATAAGTATATGTGGATGTCGATGTGTATGTGTATGTGTATGTATATGTATGTGCATATGTATCTACAATTGCTTACATGCAGAACCTATGAATAAGAGAACCCCAAATTTATCTATGGCATCAAAACAACCAACACTATTATTTGTTACTGAAATAAAAATTTGCAGCATTGATTATATGCATTCATTTGAAAAATAGAATACCCCCAATTTTATCTATGGCACATAAACAACAAATAATGTTATGTATATGTATATGTATATGTGTATGTTTATGTGTATATATATTTATATGTATACATTTATGTATATTTGTGTATACATGTATATATATACATATACATAGATGTATATAGATGTGCATATATATATAGAATTGCTTA
>VDFB02300589.1:0-27747 GCA_007258455.2 Sequoia sempervirens | reverse complement strand
GGTTCTTTAAATGAATAATGCAAATGGATTTACTTGTTAAATCTAATATTGTTTGCTTGCAGGAAAATTTTGCTTTCACCGTATTGATTATCTTAAAGGAAGAATTCAACTCTCTCCAAAATCATATCAAATTCTTGAAAGGTTGTGTTATGCTCAAAGACAATTTGGAAATCTTGTCGTTCATCAATAACAAAGTACATGTTTTAGTGGATTGTTACAATGAAAATTTATCAGCCTTTGAGAGGACCATACATAAGCATGCAAGAAGAAAGTTTCCATTCTGAAGCAAAATTGTCGAGTCCAAACAATTGAGTCAACTCTTTGTCAAGGTACCTTGCCATGCTCGAAAGAGTTATGCTGGTAGTTGGGTATATTCCAATGGCTTTTAGGAAAATATTAACATTTTCTCTTTCCTAGAAATGAATCGTTTGTGTATGTCATGTTATGACATACATGTTGCTTATGATTGTATGAACAAGTTTATAAACTATAAATAAAAAAATACTTATTGGCATTTACTTTATGAATTTGGATTCAGATGCATTAATTTCTTTGTTTTTTATGAACATTATGCTTTGTGTATTCGACAACTGTTCATTGTTCCAACTTCAAAATCGTTGATAATTTCTATTATAATTTTCCATCGCATTTGAAAAATAAAAAATAAAAACTCCAACAAATAGGACGACAGCGAGAATTTGAAAACATTGAATTGTTTATTTTTTTAATAAATTTTTACATATTGTCTCTGTAGAGACAATGTCTTTAATCCCAACTATTGTCTTTAAAGAGACAAAAGTGAAATTAGGTGGTCATGGAGGAGTTGCAAGTGAGAACAACACAAGAATAATACATGAGAATGGTGCATAGGTGTTGTTGCAATTGACTACAGCTAAAGAGCATAGGGAATATGTCATAATAAAGATGATACAATTAGGTACAACAAAGGAAATATGCGCGCATGAATCTATAACTGGAGTTGATTCACTTATAGAGATGCTGCAAGTTGGAGTGGTAGATAAAAGTAGAGTGATATTGATAGTGAGAATAGAGAAGGATGCTAGAGAGATTTCCAAAGTATATGTAGCTGGAAAGTAGGAATTGGGAGTTGCACGAGATGTTACAAGTACATTGCAGCAAGGGAAGCTAACTGTGAAGATGTGCATGTTCATAGTAGGACCTCCAAGGTGCTACAAGTGGGAGTGGCAAGTCGCAATGAAATGATGTTGATAATGGATACAGACAAGAAGGGTGAGCAAAATGCCACAGGAGAAATATTGTAAGTAGAGATAATAATAAGAAATAAAACCCACCAAGCATGGAGGCAAAAGAGGATAGGATGAACAATGTTGTGCATAAGGTGCTGCAAGTAGCGATAAAACTATGATAGTAGAGAAGTAATACAAGCAAGCGCAAAGTATGATGGGCAAAAATTTAATACCCCATTTTTCCAAGAAATAATTTGTATATTTAAGTTTAAATATTATAAAGTATATTTATATTTAGATGTAAATAAAAAATGTTTATTTATCAATATTGATTAGCTCAAGATTTAAACATATTAAGAACACCATCATTAATATATAGATTGGAATCCAATATAAATATGATAAAAAAGAACAAATAGCATCTTTAAAGAATTTAATTAAATCAATTTCATCTCATTTACTTATAATTATAAATACCTTTGAATAATAAGTTCAATACTTATTTAATTCAAAACACTTGGAAAGGTCACTCTCATGCTAGGAAGATTTCAATGGTATTGACCCTCTATCACATTTCATGTTTAAGACATTAGGAAATTGAAAATAAACAAATAAAATAGTCAATGTAACTGAATTAATGAGGCATAGGCTACAATGGGCTTGTTGTGTAGGAATTTATTGCAGAGGACAAGAGGGATGACATGGGAATGGGTTTCATGATGAGTGAAGTGTGTACTTGCAACTCCCATAAATATAATATGGGCTTGTATTTCTAGACAAAAAAGAAGGAAACATAACTACAAGTTGTGGGGGAAATGGAACACAGTATGATTGACCCACAACCCTCCATTAAAACAAAATTTTGAGGTAGTATGAGGACATGAAAATCACAAAACTAGAGTAGGAGAAAGCATGAGCGCACACACACACACACACACACAAAGGGTAGAATAGATAAAATGGTGGTGTAGCCATGAGTCTATCAAGTTTCCTGGAGGAACAATAATTGGGGCCTAGTAACAAAATACCTTAAAGAAATGTTGTCTCATGGCATGCAAAGATTATAGGATGCTCCCAAAATGTATTCGTTGAAAAGGTTGTAGAAACATTGAGGAAAATGCATCTAGCAAGTGAAATTCAAAACTACACAACCTTTAATGAGCATCCTCCCTACCTTTATGAATGAGATCTCATAAAGAGGCTATGGACATCCCTCAAAGGATGAGTTTCATCAACCATAGGGGGACAAGACAAGAATTTCATTTTAATATAGGGAGACGTAGTGAATATTTTACTTCGACAAAGGAAACAAGAACATTTTACACACAAATAATTGCAAAGATTTTAAGCGAGATTAATGAACAATAATGACTAGTGTTTGGTAGTTCTATTGTACTTCCTTTTCACTTCTCTTTTTTCAAAGCAACATTTTATTGTAAAACCTGAACAAGAGCTTACATCTTTTGTTCAATATAATCTTTCTTAGGAATTGAAACTCTTCTATATCAATAATGGACTCATCAACTTATTTAAATTTAATTGCACTTAATTATCATTTATGTTGATTAGGAATCTTGTCACTATTCAAATGTCATAGGATGAAGATGCACATATTAGTTAGAGAATATTACTTTTGTGCGGTTGCTTCAATCGTTACAATACTTAGTAAAATGGGTGCATAAGTTTTCAAATTGTGAAGAGTCTACTTCAACATGAGCATTTGTATTATGAATTCTACACCAATTATTCATCGCAAGATCGGCTAAATTCACTTTCGATGTAGACTTTTCATCGGTAAGATTAGGATTATCTAGAGGTGTGGATACTCCTCCATTATTAGGTCATGTATTCCAAGGTCTAGGTGGCCTAGGAGTATTATACATCTGATTTTGTGAGTTCTGATTATTATTTTTAGCATAGAAATTATGAAACCTTAATTGTGTGACCTCTTTGGTTAATGTTTTGAGTTGAGTTGTAACTTCTTTCATGTCTTCCTTTTCCTTAGAAATCTTCATTATTTTGATTTTCTTGAGTTTGTGAGAAAAAAGAATTTCATTAGGATGTAGGTCTGTAATAGCTGAACCAGGGTGAGGGACTAAAGCTTGACTATTTCCTGGTTGAAAGAAAGTATTTTGAGAAAATGTCCCATTATGGACCACTGAAGGATAAACATTAGGAGCTATAGGATGACCTACAGGGATTCCATTTATGTTCGAGGTAGGGTAAATATTCAATTCGTTTTTGCCATTCAGGCATGATTCATTTCCAAGGTGTTTCTTTTCTAAATTCATGATCACAACTTTGGCATAGGATTCTGGTAAAGTAGTAGGAGGATTTTCTCTTTGCTTCACAAAGATAGCAGTTAAAGGATCTACTGTTGTATAATAAACTACGATAGTAGAAAAATTATCCACTACATAAGGTACTTGTAGCCTAGAATAAGCCTTTGAAACTTGTAATTAAAATTAGTTATAGGTTCTCCTTTGAACCTCTTGATTTGAGAAAATTGATGATATAATAAAGCAAGGTTAGTCAATTTTTTATATCTGGCTAAAATTTTTGTCTCTATGTCTTGCCATGATCTGATAGAATTACAAGGTAGGTTGATATACCATTGGTAAACTTCATCACTTAAGGAACAACCTACATATGATGTCTTCATGTTGAATCCTCATTCTAAAGCATGTATGCTTGAATATACTAATATGTTCTTTTGCATCTTGGTGGAAATAATATATAGGACACAACTTGTCAATTATTTTTAGTAAATCATTGTACACAACAAATTCAATATGTGAATCCACCTTAAAGAATGCCATCGCTTTGGGAGGTGGTGGTACAAAAATAGTTGGATTCTTCAAATTCACACTTAAACTTCCAGACGTTCAAGGTCTAGAAGATGTTTGACCACTAAGCTCGACTAAACTCACAAGGATCACCAGATTAGGATCTAGTGATTCTATGGAAATCCAGTTTAAAACTTAACAGAGACAAAAATCATAAGAATAGACCCTCCTTCTAGCCCCAGTTCCTATTGACAATGATTGTGCTCATAGCAAATAGGGTGAGTAAATTCTTCTCAAACAAGACCAAAAAGAGCCTATCCTTATTGAAAGATATGGAACAAAGACAACCTAAAGGGGAATTTTTCTTTATCTCAAAATATTGGCTTTAGTTCAATCCCAAGTCTCTGATAACTAGGTCATGATTGGACTAGGGTCACTCTCAAGTACTCATGTGATATTTTTTGTTAATCTCAAAGGGACTAAGTTATTTCTAGTTTTGCTAAGAATCATAAGAATTATAAACAAAACTTCCACTTCATTCATAAAAATAACATTGTGAAATCGAAAGATTTGCAGTAGTATTTTATCAACATCACAAATTCTTTCCTATCACTTAAGTAGATTTAGCATTAAGCATTCAACAATTTTATTGAGAATAAAATATTTTCAATAAAATTTTATCCATTCATTCAAATTTTGGAACATTTTCAAGAATTTAAACATCTAACCTAAAATAAAACATAAGAATACTGAAAATCAAAAGTTTCTCCTGGTTATTCTACATCGATGCTCCGAAGAATCAATTAAAATAGAGAAAACCACTTTATACTTCACTAGATTGCTTCACAACTACATATAAAATTGTGCAAGCTTTTAAAGAGAAGGGTTTCGTTTCTTGACACCGAGTAGGTTCTGTATGCACCCTTAAATGACATAACATACAGTCTTGTTCAGATAAACTAACAAAACCAACTACAAAATATACTAACGTAGTTAGCTATCTAATAAGCTCTAATATTAATCAATATCTACGTGGATACAAATTTTTACGCCGGAATGGTTTAGAAAATAGGAAAAAGAACAAAACTTAAAATTTTACTAGATGTTGTGGAAATTCAAATTTTGCTTGACCGCATAAAGTTAATGACTTTATAAAATGATCCAAGGTAGCAACCCGTTCTTTCAACTCTCTTTTATTTTTTTTGTATTTTTGCACTCTAGCAATAGTAGCATGCAAATTCACTTTTATTTCTTCTAACTCTTGCCTCCAAGATGAGTGTCCAAGATTAGCACTTGTTATCTTGTACTCTTTAGCCATTATTTCATGTTTGTGTTTATCAGCTATCGGAGTAGCTATCTGGATGATTCTATTACCATCTTATTTTTTTTGTGTGACATGTTTTGCTTTTGCTCTACGCCTAGGTTTAGGAGTGTATACTTCTTGTAAAAAATTATTAAGATTCAGAGGAAATACTTCTACTTCCATTGGAGAAGCCAATTCCCTGATCAACCAATCAAGTGTATCGTCATCTTGCTCTACCTCTATAACATTTATTTGTTCCTATTTTCCACTTGATTTAGGAACTTCTTCTCTTTGACCTGTCACATTTTCTGAAATGCGAATTTCTTCAATAATTTCTAGCATAGATTCAGGATTAGAAAGGTTCGACACTACCTCCTATATTTGAAGACTTATATTTTCCTATCTATCCAAATTTTCAACTTCATTTATGTGAACATTACTTTCTTTATTCCCTGCTACACCAGGGTTTTCCTCACTTTTAATTCCATCACCATAAAACTGTGTAGCTTCCTCTTCTTCAATTTCAATTTCAACTTCAACATAGCCTCTCTCTAGTTCTTCAAAGACGTGTCGTTGTCCATTAACATTCCTCACTTTTAATTGCATCACCATAAAACATATGTGACCAATTGGTGATCAACGGGATTAAGGCTTTTCGGTATTGACTTTAAAAAGAACCACCAGGATCCAGGAATTAACCTCTAAGCTTTAGAAAGAGAAAACTGGAACAAAAGTAAAGACCAGGACCCGGGTCCAAGAGAGATCTACAAATTTCAAAACAGACTCTCTAGTTTCTAACTTCCAAATAAGAAAAAGAAAAGGAAATAATAAAATACCGGACTTCAATAAAAAAAGAAACTACTGGGATTGAGGACTTCAGTCAATAAAATACCAGGCGGAGCTAGGACCAGATGAAGATACGATTTTCCTTAATGCAAATGCAAGACTCTAGGATTCTAGTTTATACTTATATGTTAAACTTTTATGAAAAGATGGAAACACTGAATTTGAGAAATAAAAGATAAAGCAAAAAGGCCACATGAAATTGAAATTGAGATTAGCAACCAAGTCGCAGAATGACGCCAAATCAAACAAAAGCAAAAAGGAACAGAGGAAAGGGGAAAAAAAGGGGGTCCACATTTTTCCAAGGGGAAAAATGGGGCTTGTTGTGAGACCACACAACACATGGGACATTAAATTCTCAAGACTATGCATATGAAGGTAGGTGCTTAGAAGATCTAAAGATGAAAGGAAACCCAAATTAAAACCCAATAGATAGTCCAAAGCTAACTTCTCAACATAAATTCAAATTTTGATTAAAATTAAAGAGTGGCTCCAAAAAAAAATTCACACCAAACAAATGCAAGGCTCTAAGATGTCTTGGTTGATAAAAATTCTCCATATTACTTAAGTTGAGGAAATAGCTCAAAATTTGCATCTAATATAAGCTTTAATTCTATTTAACCATAGGGGTTTGTTAGAGGTACCTCACAAAGAGATGATGACTTCCAAGGGAGAATCTAACAATTCAAGGTTCATCCATGGTGTTAAGAGAATGAAAATCAATTGGAATAAGATTAACGATGAAGAAGAAAGGGAGTTTAAGAACCCTTATACCAACTATCTCACACTTAGATTTAAGCCTTCAAGAGAGGATGACTGAAAGAAAGATACATATGGAAAGTATAAAGTAATGGATACATGGAAGAAAGTTGATTCTTGATGAAGTAGAATTTATACCAATTTTGTTTACCCTTAAAATTGGATCATGAATAGACGATGCATCAAGATAAAGGATGGATCAAGAAACTAGATATATGACATGGATTAGCCTAAGTTTGCATAGAAGAAAGGTCAAATTTCATCATGTACACTTAGAGTCAACTCATTC
This sequence comes from Sequoia sempervirens, assembly GCA_007258455.2. Classification (NCBI taxonomy): domain Eukaryota; kingdom Viridiplantae; phylum Streptophyta; class Pinopsida; order Cupressales; family Cupressaceae; genus Sequoia; species Sequoia sempervirens. The sequence continues at coordinate 20,559 of VDFB02300589.1, read as the reverse complement.
AAAGAGGATGGCTTAAATAAAGTATATAAATTTCATGGAAGAATCAATCTTCATATATCATATTCCAAAGGACATTCTTGAACATAGTATTTTGTAAACTTCCTCTTCATACTTTGTTCCAATTTCAAATTGGTTGTTGTTTTCTGAAAACTATTATTTCTAGCTATATTTACTTTAACAATTTATGGGAGAAAAGCAATATACAAATGTGGCTAGTGATGGATCGCTATGATGGAACAAGTGGGTATTCTAATGGGCTTTCACTCATTGATGTTAGTAGATCTCTAAGGTTCAAGAAGATGTCTAATGATGAGTGGAAATGTAACGAATCACAATGGTTTTTCAGAGCTGTAGATGGAGGCCTCTTGGTTTATAGATGTAAGAGAATGCAACCTTTGAGAGATCAATCAATTGACCATGTAATCCCATAGACTTGAAGATGCAAGAGTGACCAAAAAAGGAAATATTTTGTTCTACATGAAAAGATATCATGATAATGTGGATGTGCACCTCGAGTTTTATTCAAAGGAAAAGACATAAATCAAGTAATTATTATAATTGAATGTCTTTATCTTTTAAGATATATATATATATATATATATATAGTTCTCTAGAATAGAGATGGTGTTAGAAACCCAGGAAATAGTTGCAAGACCAAAATACTTGGACAAGAGAGATAATGGCGAGAATGCTTGCTATATCAAATGCAAGATCGACTCATGATACAAATGTACAAGATGAGGCTTGCTTATAAAGGCAAGCATGCACAACCCTAAACCTAACTTGAGCTAAAAGATAGCTCTATTAGATAAGGATAACAAAATGCAACCTAGGACTTAAATTAATGCCTAAGTAAGCTTATGAAATTGTAATTAAATAGTTAATTACACCATCAGATGGGAAATTAGAGACATTCACTTGGCACAAAGAATGAAAGGGAGTATGAAAATTATCTTTTTTCCAAGGATTTTATTGTAGAATAAAAAAATATATTATTCCTCTACATTTTTCCATCAAAAAATATATTTATGTTTTCAAAACTTGTAAATATTTAAAGTAAAATAAAATGGTCCTATATCCAAATCTAAATTTGATATTTATAATACAACTAAATGCTAATTTCGCTACCATACACTATACTATTTAAATTTAAGCCAAAAGAATTGTTAGTTTAACATAAGTTGTTCCCCATAAAACCCACTTCTAATCTCGAGTAACTTCATGTTAACAATAGAAACTTACAAAGTACCTTCCTAAAACAGATGGGTGTGTTACAATAACTTACCATGGGACACTAAATGTGCAAGGCTATACACATGGATGTAGATGGATAGTCATGTGATAGTGAAGTTATGCATCCACATTAAAACTCTAAATTTTACGAAGAAAAATACTTAGGAGAAAGTCAAACTTTCATTAAATATAATGGATGTATTAAAATAAATTTGGCACTAAACAATACAAGGCTCCAAAATGACTTGGTTCATCCAAAATTTTCATTAATAGCTCAAAGTTTAATTATAATAAAAATTTGAATTATATTTAACTAGAGAGATGACCCTTCAATCAAATATTGAGCAACAAATAGTTAAGAGTATTTATTATATAATTTATTTAGTATTTATATTTTAAAAATTGTTGAATATTTTAAATTATATTTCTATTTAATAGCTTAGATGAATATTGAAAATGAAATTTATATTATAAAAAGTTATTTATGTTTAATTTTTTAAGTATATGAACATAATTTCTATGACATTATTATTGAGAATTGAAATCACTCTTCAACTATAAAAAAGAAAATTATATGTAAAATAAAAATAACTTTAACTAAAAGTTAAAATAACAAAATTTAATATAGACATCTCAAAATTCTTATATCATTTTTGTTTAATATATAAAGTAAATAATTTATTACATGTATTAAATATATCATTATCACAATTTAATTTTATTTACCATATTTTTAAAAACCATCATTCATTAATTAATAATTTCATTTGTGAGTTCTATTCTTTCAAAATAATTTTTACTATTTTTCTTCTGTTTGTTCTTTATTTATTTTAGTAGGCATGAAGAGTTTAACACTAAAGTTCTTGATAAAATAAAAACCATAAACAATACTTTTTGATAAGATATGATTATATAAATTACTTATAATTTCATTTTTTTTAGTGTATATTGAGATTAACATTACTATTAACAATATTTATAATTATTGTATTGAAATATACTATATTGTTTAGATTTAATTTAGTTGAATACAACCCAAAGTTAATACATGAGATAATGTCAATAATTCACCGGTACTACTAATCTATTGAAGTTCACTATATTTTTTCAAATTTGATTTAAGTGAATAGAGCTAAAAAAAATGCATGAGAGAGAGAAGTATAGGAGTAAAAATATCACATACCTGCTTACCATTGGACAGTAAATGCTCGGAACTATGTGTGAAGATAGGTGCTTAGTGTGGACACTAATGTCCTAAGCCTATGAACACCATTTTTCAAAATCAATTCTCATTCTTCTTCTAGCATAATTAATTATATAGTTATAATTATTTAATTATTTAATTTCTCTTTTTATTCTTCCCTAATTAATTAAATAAATTAATGTTTATTTAAATACATCACTAATTAACCCTTTCTCTCTATAATTAAACAAATTTTTTATTTATTTAATTTTTTTATTTTTCTACTATAATTAAATAATAATTTTAATTATTTAATTATTCATTAGTTTTTTCTTCAATAAATATATATTATTTTATTTAATTATTTCCTACTTTTCCCTCCTAATAATTATTTTTAATTATTTATTAAATTTCTTTTCCTCCACTTTCCAATTAAATAATTGGAAATTCACTTTCGCTCCAGCTACCTCTTTTCTGTACCAAATCTTATCTCTTATCTCAATTAATCTCTGCCCTTGATAAGGTTTTATTAACTTTTAATCTCCACCGTCCATCCTTAATTAAACCCTATTTTTTCCCTAACCCTATTTCCTTGTTTCTCGAAGTGATCTCATCCATTGATCTTTAATATTTAATCTTGGCCCTTCATTCAAATTTGGTTTTCTATAAAAGAGACTTATCAGTTTCATTCTGATCTTAAAGCCACGACTACTATCTTTGATATTTTGGTTTAATAGAGAGTGGAACTGCAATGAGTCGGAATAGTGGAATAGTTTCTCAGATCTATCTGGAGATGGGGGCCTCTTGGTTTATAGTTGTAAGAGATATGGAACCCTTTGAGTGATAGAATCGATTGACCATGCAATCCTATCGTCTAGAAGATGCAAGGGTTACCAACAAAAGAAGAAATTTTGTTCTACATGAAAAGATGTCACGACGATGTGGCTGTGTGCGTCAAAAAGACCTACCAGGTGATTGTTATTATTGGATGTCTTTATCTTCTAAGAAAAACGAGATTTTTTATTTTGATTTATAGATCTACCCAACAGAGATGGGAAATTAGAGACGTTCGCTTGACTCAAATAGTGAAAGGAAGTATGACAATTAGCTTTTTTTCCAAGACTTTTAGTGCAGAATAAAAAAATCGACTGTTTTTCTAAAAATGGACAGATGTGGGTACGCATGATCTGGTGATTGCAATAACATGTGTTTTTTATACTTTGGGGATGCAAGGTGTAATGCACTGGGCCCCTTGGAATTGTTATGTACAAGGGGAGAATGATAACGGTTTGTAAAAGTAAATCATTTACACATGCTTTGATTTTTTACGAGTTTGATGAGCAGTGGAGATCTAAATATGAAGATGTTGTATCACCCCATTATTTGTGTCCTAGAGCGATTTGTGTTGGGGGGATTATATTTGGATAATTTAGAAGAAACCATGTATATGGTTGAATATATATGGCTTTTACAAACCATTGCCATTCTCCCCCTCTACATAACAACTCCCAAGGCCCGGTGCATTATACCTTGCATCCCTAAAATATAACGAAACCTGCTATTGATATCTGCATTCAGATCATACGTACCCGCACCTGCTCCATCTTTAGAAAAGCAGTAGATTTTTTTATTTTGTACAAAAATTCTTGGAAAAAGGCTGATTGCCATGCCCCCTTTCACTTTTTTGTGCCAAGTGAACGCGTCTAATTTCCCATTTCTGTCCTGCATATCTATAAATCCAAACAAAGAGTTCATTTCTTCTGACAAGATAAATATTCCCAATTACAACAGTTACCAGATAAGTGTTTTCCTTTGAATCAAACATGAGGTGCACAGCCACATCATCAGGATATTTTTTCATGTAAAATGAAATACTGCTTTTTCCTGTCACCTTTGCATCTTCAAGACACTCGTATTGCATAGTCAATGGATTGATGACTCGAAGGGTCCCATTTATCTTACTACTATAAACCAAGAGGCATTCATCTTCAGCTCTGATAAACCATTGCAAGTCTCTGCATCGTTATTCAGATCAGGCATACCCACACCTGCCCCATTTTGAGATAAACGGTAGATTTTGTGATACTGCACTAAAATGCTTGGAAGCTAATTGGCATACTTCCTTTCGCTCTTTGAGCCAAGTAAACGAATCTAATTTCCCATCTATGTTGTACAGATATATAAATCTGAACAACAAAAAGACCTCCAATAATAACAATTACCTATAAGTCTTTTCTTTTGAATCAAACTTGAGGCGCACAACCACATCTTCATGATATCTTATCATGTAGAACGAAGTCCTGGTTTTGTTGGTCACCCTTGCATCTTCAAGACACTGGGATTGCATGGTCAATGGATTGATCACTTGAAGGGTTCCATATTGTTTGCTGTTTATCTCCGTCCACCCCTTCAAATTGGTATCAGAGCACTGATTATAAGCGTTTGTATTTGAACAGAGCTAGGTCATGAGGTCTCAGCTGCAGCTGCCAGCCTGCCGATAAGAAAGGATGTCAAAGCCTGGTTTGAAGATTGCCAGATTTGAATATTATTCCGTCTCAACAGTTAAGAGAAGGTTGCTGCTGGAGATCGTTGATCAAGATAAGTCGAATGTGTTGACATCGAACAAGAAATTGCAGTTAAAGAAAAGAGCTGTTGATAGGAAGAAGATCTAAGTAGAAAAAGTAGGTTGGATCAGAGTCTTGGAGAACTTGAAGGAGATTGCTGGCAGAAGGTATTAATCTCTGTCATACTCTAATCTGAAGCCATCCAAGAGACTTACAGAGAGCTGCTGCCATGCAAGTGAGGAGATCATTACTGTTTAAGGCAAATAATAGATCTTTTGAAGCCCCCAGGCTGTCATTACTAAAGCCAAATTCGAAGCCCGGAGATTGCCAAAATTGAAGCTGATCGTTTTCGCGATTTAAAAGGAGAAGTCAATTTGCAGAAATCTTAAGTTAAACTGCCAACCAAAGAGGCAGATCACACCTGATGGAAAGTCATAAGTTTTAAAAGGCCATAGCTGAAGGTGGAAATTGCAGATCGCAGCAGACATCATAGTTGAATTTGCGAAAGAAAAGATAATTAATATTTATGTGTTGGATTGTTATGTGTATTGGTTTTATCTAAGGATAGGCGCCGCTGATCATAGTCAAGCCAGATCAAAAGAATGAAAAGTGGACCTGCTGTGTAAAGTAATTAAAGAAGATAGTGGGAGATTAGGTGCTGGAGCCATTGCAAGTCAAAAGGAAATGCTGATCAGAGAAACCACACATTTTTATATATTTATTTTTTTATATCCACACATTTTTCCCACTTAGCTCTTATCTATTCCTATATATATTCCATTATATTCATTTAATTTTAGCATTTATGACACTTATACCTATCTTATGCACATGCTCTAATATAATTACTAGTTATTGCCAGTATCCCCATTTTTTTCAATTCAAAATTTTAAATTTCGAAGTTGGCAGAGAGTCGCCCAACCAGCTACCATGATGTTGTGAATAGTAAATTGAAAGGATATGTAGAGAACTGCGAGTGGTCCAGGTTGCCCATGACTCCAGGAATTTTTGGTGTATGCTGCAGAATATAATACGAGATGCGTGAAATCGAGTACACTGTGTGACCAACAAATTGGAGTAACATGCATGCGAGCAGCAATATTAGGGTGTGAGGAGGTGAAACTAGTTGTGCAAAAGAAAAGAAAAGCTGGAGAATATGTGTAAGAGGAAAATAGGAGAAATTAGAATGTAAGTGGTATTTCTAGATTATAATAGTATATAGAAGTTGAAACCTTTAAAGTGCAGTCTTGAGCCATGTCTGTAGGAAGAGGGATTCCATTCCTTGTGTTCTTGTTTGTTTACTTATGTTTTTGAATTACTCCTGTTGTTTTGTGTGTTAGAGAGTATATATATGTATATATGTGCATGCGTGTGTTTATGTTTGGGACAGGAACTAGGACGAATGTGCAATCCTAACCGAGAGTCACATGGAGCAAAAATTTTGTTAATGTGAGGATCCGTAGAAGTGGGTTTAGGCTGCTGTAGGATTAGGTGCAGCAAAGAATATCTTGATTTTTTGGAAGGCTACAATGATTTCTCACAGTAATGTGACTTTCTCTAATTTACAAGTCCATGGAATGAATGATCTATAACCCTATCAACATGGTATCAAAGCGCACTACTACATTGAGGGGCTTTTTAAGACGATAATTTAAGACAAATTACTAATTTTGTCTTAAATATATTTAAGTTGTATTTATTTATTTATTTTGTCTTAACTTAAGACAATAGAAATTAAATATATTTAAGTTTTTTTTTTTAATTTTACATTGTCTCAAATTAAGACAATAGAAATTAAATATATTTAAGTTTTATTTTTTATTTTACATTGTCTCAAATTAAGACAATAGAAATTAAATATATTTAAGTTTTATTTTTTATTTTACATTGTCTCAAATTAAGACAATAGAAATGAAATATATTTAAGTTTTATTTTTTATTTTACATTGTCTCTCACTATTTTTTTTCTTTTGTCGTTCTTAGTAAAAAAAGAAACGTAAGAAACACTCATTGCAAAGCCTACAGCTATTCGATTTTTCCTTCCAAGAGATAAATAAATTTATTTATTTGGTATTTAGTGATAAAGAGAATTAATAAATTTATTTATTTGGCATTTCGTGATAAAGAGAATATGTCACGTGCCTATTTCGATTATCAATGCTCTGTGTTATTTGTTTTAGTTTAATTTATTCTTAATAATTTTTAAAGTTAAAAAAATATTTGAGTAGTTATTAGAGTTTTTTTTATTGTAGGTTTTAGTAAATTTATATTTATATTTATATTTTTTTAATATACATTTTAAATTAAATCACATAAAATTTATTAAAATTAAATCAAATCAAATGAAAATTATCTATATTTAAATTAGAACTTGATTTTTTACCTTTCATTTTATTTTTTAGTTTTTTAAGTTTAATCTTGTAATTTTTAATATAAAATTTAAAATTTTAGTTTTAACAGTTTTAATACAGTTTATTTTTAGTTTTACTATTTTATTTGAAGTACAATTTTACTTCCAAATTGATGTTACTATTGTTTGCAATATATTAATTATATTTTTTAAGTACATTTTTTTAAATTTTAATTCTATTATTTAATTATTTATTCTCAATAAGTTTATTATTTAATATTTTTTAAAAATTATTTGTTTAAATGGATATTTTAATTTTGCATTTCCTTTATAGTATGATTTAACTTTGAAATTTATTTTCCATATTTACTTATATTTATGAAATTACAAACTACAATTAAAAGTTATTAGAAATAATTTAATTTATAATTATTCATGTTATTAAATTTTAATTATTTTAAAATTATTTGTTTAAATGGATATTGTAATTTTGCATTTCCTTTATAGTATGATTTAACTTTGAAATTTATTTTACATATTTATTTATGCTTATGAAATTACAAATTATAATTAAAAGTTATTAGAAATAATTTAATTTATAATTATTCATTTTATTTTTATCCTAATTTATATAATAAAATAAATTTCAAACTTAAAATCTAAATTAAACATTATTGAGAGAGAGGGAGACTAACTTTTGACTAGTCGATTCATGCCAACAATCCAAGGATTACATGTGTCCCTAGGGAGATACGCTCAAGGTACCACATGTGTCATTTGATTAAGGATATGATAATTCACCTTTCAAACCTCTTTAGAGTACCCATTGCACACTTAAGGAAGATAGAGAAGATATAAAGAGGAAAAGGGAGAAAAAGAGAAAGAAAGGAGAGAGAGAGAGGGGGGGCAAAGATAAAAATGGATGGATATAGATAGGGAGAGGGAGATACAAAAAGAGAAAAGAGAGAAAAAAAGATAGAGAGAAAGATAAATAAAGATCTATGGAGAGATAAAGAGGGAGACAAAGAGATATAGAGAGATAGAAGAGAGATAGAGATATAGAGATAGAGATAGAGGTAGAGATATACTAGAGGAATAAATAGGGAGAGAGAGAGGGGGAGAGAAAGATAGAGATAGAGAGAGAGAGAGAGAGAATATAAGAGACATAGATAGATATAAAGTACCATAGGGAGAGAGATAAAGAGATAGATAAAGAGAAATAGGAGACAAAGCTATATAGAAGTAGAGAGAGGGGGAGATAAATAGGGACAATAAAGGAGTAAGGTAGAGAGATGGGGAGAGAGAGGAAGAGAGAATGTAAGAAAAATATAAAGAGAAATATGAGAGAGATACAAAGAGAGAAATTGAGAGATAATGAAAAACATAGAGATTAAGAGGGAGACATAGATAGAAATAGTGTCTCTCTCTTTCTCTTCCCATCTTTATACATATATCTCCTCATCTCTACCTCTCTTTATATATAACTCCCTATCTCTATCTTTCTATCTTTCCAATGCTCCTTCTCTCATTCTCTCCCTCTTCCCTTTCCTCTCTCCTTCCATCTCTCTTTCTCTCTCTCCCCCCTCCATTTTTCCCACTACCTATCTCTCTATCTCTCCCTCTTTTGAGATCTCTATCTCTCCCTATCACTTCCTCTTTCTATATCTCTATTTTATCTCTATCCTCTCTCCATTGAATCTCTCCCTCTCTCCCTAAATATATCCCTTTGTCTCTATCTTCATATATATATCTCTCACACACACACACAAACCTATTCTTCTTCTTCTTCTTCTTCTTCTGTCCCCACCATTTTATCTCCCACTTCTATATTTATTTACTTTCTCCTCTATTTCTCTACCTCCCTCTCCTTCCTCTCTCTATCTCCTCCATATATCTTTCTCTCTCTCTCTCACACACACACACACACACACACACACCTCCTATTCCTCCCTCACTATATCTAACAATCTTAAGGATTTCTCACATGTGTCCCTAGGGGAGTTATGCCTGGTACTACATATATGTCATTTGATTATGATTTATAATTCACCATTCAAACCTCTTTAGTGTACCCATTGCACACTTAAGGAAGATAGAGAAGATATAAAGAGGAAAAGGGAGAAAAAGAGAAAGAAAGGAAGAGAGAGAGTGAGGGGGAGGCAAAGATAAAAATGGACATGGATATAGATAGGGAGAGGGAGATACAAAAAGAGAAAAGAGAGAAAAAAAGATAGAGAGAAAGATAAATAGAGATCTATAGAGAGGTAAAGAGGGAGACAAAGAGATATAGAGAGATAGAAGAGAGATGTAGATATAGAGATAGAGGTAGAGGTAGAGATATAGAGGAATAAATAGGAGGAGAGAGAGAGAGAGAGAGAGAGAGAGAGAGAGAGAGAATATAAGAGACATAGATAGATATAAAGTACCATAGGGAGAGAGATAAAGAGATAGATAAAGAGAAATAGGAGACAAAGATATATAGAAGTAGAGAGAGGGGGAGATAAATAGGGACAATAAAGGAGTAAGGTAGAGAGATAGGGAGAGAGAGGAAGAGAGAACATAAGAAAAATATATAGAGAAATATAAGAGAGATACAAAGAGAGAAATTGAGAGATAATGAGAAACATAGAGATTGAGAGGGAGACATAGATAGAAGGAGTGTCTCTCTCTTTCTCTTCCCATCTTTATACATATATCTCCTCATCTCTACCTCTCTTTATATATAACTCCCTATCTCTATCTTTCTATCCTTCCAATGCTCCCTCTATCATTCTCTCCCTCTTCCCTTTCCTCTCTCCTTCTATCTCTCTTTCTCTCTCTTCCTCCATTTTTCCCACTACCTATCTCTCTATCTCTCCCTCTTTTTAGATCTCTCTCTCCCTATCACTTCCTCTTTCTATATCTCTATTTTATCTCTATCCTCTCTCCATTTCTCTCCCTCTCTCCCTATATATATCCCTTTGTCTCTATCTTCATATATCTCTCTCTCACACACACACACATACACACTCCATTTCTCCCTCCTTATCTTTATCTCTCTCTCCCCCTCTCTATTTATCTCTTTATTACTTATCTTTATCATAGGTTATCTCTCACTCTTTCCTTCTCTACATATCCCTCTCTACCTCTATATATATAAATTCTTATATATTTATCTTTCTATCTCTCCATCCCCCTCTCATTGTCTCCCTCTTAATATCTCTATTTCTCCCTCTCCATCTCTCTCTCAACCCCTTTATCTTTCCTAAGTTATATCTATCTCTATCTCTCCTTTCTATCCCTATCTCCCCCCCCTCTCTCTCTCTATTACTCCCTCTTCTATATCTCTTTACATTTTTCTCCTCTCTATTTTTCTACCTTACTCTCCTTCCCTTTCTATCTATTTATACAAATCTCCTTCTCTATCTCTCTCCATATATCTTTCTCTCTCTCTCTCTCTCTCTCTCTCTCTCACACACACACACACACACACACTCCCTATTCCTCCCTCACTATATCTAACAATCCAAGGATTACATGTGTCCCTAGGGAGTTATGCTCAGGGTACCACATGTGTCATTTGATTAAGGATATGATAATTCAACTTTCAAACCTCTTTAGTGTACCCATTGTACACTTAAGGAAGATAGAGAAGATATAAAGAGGAAAAAGGAGAAAAATAGAAAGAAAGAGAGAGAGAGAGGGGGGGTAAAGATAAAAATGGACATGGATATAGACAGGGAGAGGGAGATACAAAAAGAGAAAAGAGAGAAAAAAAGATAGAGAGAAAGACAAATAGAGATCTATGGAGAGATAAAGAGGGAGACAAAGAGATATAGAGAGATAGAAGAGAGATATAGAGATAGAGATAGAGATAGAGGTAGAGATATATAGGAATAAATAGGGGGAGAGAGAGAGAGAGAGATAGAGATAGAGAGAGAGAGAGAATATAAGAGACATAGATAAATATAAAGTACCATAGGGAAAGAGATAAAAAGATAGATAAAGAGAAATAGGAGACAAAGATATATAGAAGTAGAGAGAGGGGGAGATAAATAGGGACAATAAAGGAGTAAGGTAGAGAGATAGGGAGAGAGAGGAAGAGAGAACGTAAGAAAAATATAAAGAGAAATATGAGAGAGATACAAAGATAGAAATTGAGAGATAATGAGAAACATAGAGATTGAGAGGGAGACATAGATAGAAGGAGTGTTTCTCTCTTTCTCTACCTCCCTCTCCTTCCCTCTCTATCTATTTATACAAATCTCCCTCTCTATCTCTCTCCATATATCTTTCTCACGGGCACACACACACACACACACACACACTCCCTATTCCTCCCTCACTATATCTAGCAATCCAAGGATTACATGTGTCCCTAGGCAGTTATGCTCAGGGTACCACATGTGTCATTTGATTAAGGATATGATAATTCACCTTTCAAACCTCTCTCTCTCTCCTCTACCTATCTCCCTCTCTTTCTCTCCCTCCCTCTCTTTATATCTCCCCTCTATCTATCCCCGTCTCTCCCTCCCTCACTCCCTCTATATCCCCCTATCCATCTCTCTATCTATGCATCTCTATCTATTTTTCTCCCTCTATCTCTCGACACATCTCCTTCTCTCTATCCATTTAGCTCTCTCCCTCTCTATTTCCCTCTACCTCTTCCTATACCTCCATATCTATATCTCTTTACCTCACTATCTTTATCTCTCCCTCTCTATCTCTCTCCATATATAACTTCCTATGCCTATCTTTATATTTCTATTTATTCCTCTCTCTCCTCTCCATACCCCTATCCATCTCCATCCCCATATCTATCTTCCTCTTTACCTCTCTCTCACTCTTCCCCCCTTTATATCTCCCTCTTTCTATCCATATCTTTCCCTCTATCTCCCTCTCTTCCTATGAAAAACATAACATGAGCCTACTACTAATTAAGCCTGATTATCTTCTTGATTCAAAGGTTTTGTTTCTTTCATGTTTGGATACTTGTAAGTGGATGCATATTTCATTTGAAGCTATCACCTCTCCATTGAGACCTTTGTTGCACACACAAAATCATTTACTAAATGGCCTACCAATTAGTCTCTTGCATTGCATAGATGTATGCAAAATAAAGACAAATTTTTTTTGTAATGGATATTCTAGACCTCTTTGGCGTACTTATTGCACACCAAGGTGTAATTGCTAGTTAAGTTTTATTTTTTACTTTACATTGTCTCTATCTCTCTCTATTTATAACTTCCTATGCCTATGTTTACATTTCTATTTATCCATCTCTCTCCTCTCCATACCCCTCTCCATCTCCATCCCCATATCTATCTTCCTCTTTACCTCTCTCTCACTCTTCCCCCCTTTATATATCCCTACATATCCCTTTCTCTACCTCTATATATATAACTTCTTATATATTTATCTTTCTATCTCTCCATCCCCCTCTCATTGTCTCCCTCTTAATATCTATATTTCTCCATCTCCATCTCTCTCTCAACCCCCATCTTTCTCCTAAGTTATACTCCATTTCTATCTCTCTCCTTCTTTTCTATCCCTATTCTCCTCTCAACCCTATCTCCCCCTCTCTCTCTATTACTCCCTCTTCTATATCTCTTTACTTTTTTCTCCTCTACCTATCTCCCTCTCTTTCTCTCCCTCCCTCTCTTTATATTTCTATTTATCCCTCTCCCTCCTCTCCATACCCCTCTCCATCTCCATCCCCATATCTATCTTCCTCTTTACCTCTATCTCACTCTTCCCCCCTTTACATTTCCCTATTTCTATCCATATATATATCCCTCTATCTCCCTCTCTCCATACAACAAACATAACATGAGCCTACTACTAATGAAGCTCGATTATCTTCTTGATTCAAAGGTTTTGTTTCTTTCATGTTTGGATACTTGTAAGTGGATGCATATTTCATTTGAAGCTATCACCTCTCCATTGAGACCTTTGTTGCACAAACAAAATCATTTCCAAAATGGCCTACCAATCGATCTCTTGCATTGCATAGATGTATGCAAAATATAGACATAAAATTTTTCGTAATGGATATTCTAGACCTCTTCGACGTACCTATTGCACACCAAGGTGCAATTGCTAGTTAAGTTTTATTTTTTACTTTACATTGTCTCAAATTAAAATAGAAAAAATACCTACCTTTTCCAAAAAATATATTAATTATTTCCCACATATGGCTTTTGCCTCAAACAAAACTGCTGTTTTCGCAGCTTTTTGATGACTCTGTGAGTTGGCTCTCCCATTTGCTGCTACGACGTCAGACTCAGATGGAGTTTCTTCAGGCGGGAAGGCTTACAATGGGTGTGGCGGGAAGGAAGCTTATAAGAATGCAGGGTGTGGCGGGAAGTGATGATTGCAGTATTGGGTTTTTGCCGGATTTGCAGAAAATATTATGCCCTAGCTGCCATTTTCTTCATCCCATGGACTGCCGTTTTCTTCAACCTGTGGGTCGTCTCCAAGCAAACAGGTAAAATTTTAAAAAACCCCAGATCTTGTCAAAATTCCTTACTCCCCTGCCTATGTTGCATGTTGTATTGTATTATGTACCCTGTGATAATAGCCATTTTGTGAAAGTACAGACATGTTCAATGATTCAGGGTTTGTGCTTCTGAATGCCACGTGGATGATCTAGTTTGACTTGGAGAAAGTATTAGAAGAAGATTAGGGGTTCCTCCTCGACGTCAGTCATAGCAGGTTAGAGATCCAAACTTGCTGGATACAGAATGTGCTTCTTTTCCATGACCGTGTGAGCTTGTAGTATTAAGTTTTGTACTATTTGTCTTGTCTGAAAGAGAGATCTTTATATTTCTTTCTGGAAGGGAAATTGAAAACATTGTATGCCTACTCTGAAATCCTGTGGGATTTGATAATTGGGTTTTCTTTTTATGTGCAATGACAAAATTTTCAATGGCTTCTGTGGTATTGAAGCCACCGAATCTCATTTTGCGGTTTTGCACTTTGTTTATTTTTATTTTAGCACAGATGAAGATGCCTTATTTACTTCCTTGCTGTTTTTATGCATGGCGTATTTGGCAGTCCCTGACATCTGTTGTTTTATCGTGGTCACTTAGATAATTCTCTTGCCCTTATTCTGAAGTAAAGACTAAACTTGAATTTGTTAGTCTTTCGATATAGGAGCTGCTCTTGCCAAGAGTAATATTTATAGCTAAAGGAAGATTTATTTAGCATAGGAGAAGTGAAGCCTTTTAGGGCATCAATGTAAGATCCTTCCATGGGTACTTTTTGGGCTAACCCCACATTAAGGTTATTGTATGGATATGCATAGTCAAGGATTAAAATATCACTTGCCCCATTGGATCCTTGTAGTGATTACATTGAGGATTTTCCCATTGTTTTTCTCGTAAAAACATCATGAGGGTCCATAATTTACTGTTTCAGGCACGGAGCTTTCCATGTTGAAACAAATGATAAGTTTTGTAAGTATAACAAATATCTCAAAAGAATTTTTTGAATATAAATCTTTGGCATAAGTTGTAGAGAATCTCATAGTAGAGATAGGTGTGGGCTTCGCCCATGCATTGTCATTAAGTGTGACCTATACCTCCAAGAGTTTCCATAGCAGCTACAAGAATTGTCTTGACTAGTGGGGTTTGAATGTAGGTCTATGGAATGAAAATGCCCATTCTCCACCAAAAGAACCAAACCCATTAGCCAAATTTTGTGGTAAGTTGTGGAACATCTCACAATAGATAGGTGGTGGCATTAGTTCCTTAATATGATTACACCCCATCATAGCTCAAAGTGCCATCATTATGAAACATAGGGATGGACTTTAGTCCACGCATTGTCATAAATGTGACCCATGCCACCATGTTTTGCAATGGCCACTATAGTGGGTGCCCCTCCTTGTGATATTTTAACCTAAATCTATGGTGTGAAACTCCTCATTCCCTGCCACCGGATTCAAACACATACAAGTACAATGCAGCAAGGGAAGCTAACTATGAAGATGTGCATGTTCATAGTAGGACCTCCAAGGTGCTACAAGTGGGAGTGGCAAGTCGCAATGAAATGATGTTGATAATGGATACAGACAAGAAGGGTGAGCAAAATGCCACAGGAGAAATATTGTAAGTAGAGATAATAATAAGAAATAAAACCCACCAAGTGTGGAGGCAAAAGAGGATAGGATGAACAATGTTGTGCATAAGGTGCTGCAAGTAGTGATAAAACTATGATAGTAGAGAAGTAATACAAGCAAGCGCAAAGTATGATGGGCAAAAATGTTATATTTTGATGTAAATAAAAAATGTTTATTTATCAATATTGATTAGCTCAAGATTTAAACATATTAAGAACACCATCATTAATATATAGATTGGAATCCAATATAAATATGATAAAAAAGAACAAATAGCATCTTTAAAGAATTTAATTAAATCAATTTCATCACATTTACTTATAATTATAAATACCTTTGAATAATAAGTTCAATACTTATTTAATTCAAAACACTTGGAAAGGTCACTCTCATGCTAGGAAGATTTCAATGGTATTGACCCTCTATCACATTTCATGTTTAAGACATTAGGAAATTGAAAATAAACAAATAAAATAGTCAATGTAACTGAATTAATGAGGCATAGGCTACAATAGGCTTGTTGTGTAGGAATTTATTGCAGAGGACAAGAGGGATGACATGGGAATGGGTTTCATGATGAGTGAAGTGTGTACTTGCAACTCCCATAAATATAATATGGGCTTGTATTTCTAGACAAAAAAGAAGGAAACATAACTACAAGTTGTGGGGGAAATGGAACACAGTATGATTGACCCACAACCCTCCATTAAAACACAATTTTGAGGTAGTATGAGGGCATGGAAATCACAAAACTAGAGTAGGAGAAAGCATGAGCGCGCGCACACACACACACACAAAGGGTAGAATAGATAAAATGGTGGTGTAGCCATGAGTCTATCAAGTTGCCTGGAGGAACAATAATTGGGGCCTAGTAACAAAATACCTTAAAGAAATGTTGTCTCATGGCATGCAAAGATTATAGGATGCTCCCAAAATGTATTCGTTGAAAAGGTTGTAGAAACATTGAGGAAAATGCATCTAGCAAGTGAAAGTCAAAACTACACAACCTTTAATGAGCATCCTCCCTACCTTTATGAATGAGATCTCATAAAGAGGCTATGGACATCCCTCAAAGGATGAGTTTCATCAACCATAGGGGGACAAGACAAGAATTTCATTTTAATATAGAGAGACGTAGTGAATATTTTACTTCGACAAAGGAAACAAGAACATTTTACACACAAATAATTGCAAAGATTTTAAGCAAGATTAATGATCAATAATGACTAGTGTTTGGTAGTTCTATTGTACTTCCTTTTCACTTCTTAGGAATTGAAAATCTTCTATATCAATAATGGACTCATCAACTTATTTAAATTTAATTGCGCTTAATTATCATTTATGTTGATTAGGAATCTTGTCACTATTCAAATGTCATGGGATGAAGATGCACATATTAGTTAGAGAATATTACTTTTGTGAGGTTGCTTCAATCGTTACAATACTTAGTAAAATGGGAGCACAAGTTTTCAAATTGTGAAGAGTCTACTTCAACATGAGCATTTGTATTATGAATTCTACACCAATTATTCATCGCAAGATCGGCTAAATTCACTTTTGATGTAGACTTTTCATCGGTAAGATTAGGATTATCTAGAGGTGTGGATACTCCTCCATTATTAAGTCATGTATTCCAAGGTCTAGGTGGCCTAGGAGTATTATACATCTGATTTTGTGAGTTCTGATTATTATTTTTAGCATAGAAATTATGAAACCTTAATTGTGTGACCTCTTTGGTTAATGTTTTGAGTTGAGTTGTAACTTCTTTCATGTCTTCCTTTTCCCTAGAAATCTTCATTATTTTGATTTTCTTGAGTTTGTGAGAAAAAAAAAATTTATTAGAATGTCGGTCTATAATAACTGAACCAGGGTGAGGGACTAAAGCTTGACTATTTCCTGGTTGAAAGAAAGTATTTTGAGAAAATCTCCCATTATGGACCACTGAAGGATAAACATTAGGAGCTATAGGATGACCTACAGGGATTCCATTTATGTTCGAGGTAGGGTAAATATTCAATTTGTTTTCGCCATTCATGCATGATTCATTTCCAAGGTGTTTCTTTTCTAAATTCACGCTCACAATTTTGGCATAGGCTTCTGGTAAAGTAGTAGGAGGATTTTCTCTTCGCTTCACAAAGATAGCAGTTAAAGGATCTACTGTTGTATAATAAACTACGATAGCAGAAAAATTATCCACTACATAAGGTACTTGTAGCCTAGAATAAGCCTTTGAAACTTGTAATTAAAATCAGTTATAGGTTCTCCTTTGAACCTCTTGATTTGAGAAAATTGATGATATAATAAAGCAGGGTTAGTCAATTTTTTATATCTGGCTAAAATTTTTGTCTCTATGTCTTGCCATGATCTGATAGAATTACAAGGTAGGTTGATATACCATTGGTAAACTTCATCACTTAAGGAACAACCTACATATGATGTCTTCATGTTGAATCCTCATTCTAAAACATGTATGCTTGAATATACTAATATGTTCTTTTGCATCTTGGTGGAAATAATATATAGGACACAACTTGTCAATTATTTTTAGTAAATCATTGTACACAACAAATTCAATATGTGAATCCACCTTAAAGAATGCCATCGCTTTGGGAGGTGGTGGTACAAAAATAGTTGGATTCTTCAAATTCACACTTAAACTTCCAGACGTTCAAGGTCTAGAAGATGTTTGACCACTAAGCTCGACTAAAGTCACACAAGGATCACCAGATTAGGATCTAGTGATTCTATGGAAATCCAGTTTAAAACTTAACAGAGACAAAAATCATAAGAATAGACCCTCCTTCTAGCCCCAGTTCCTATTGACAATGATTGTGCTCGTAGCAAATAGGGTGAGTAAATTCTTCTCAAACAAGACCAAAAAGATCCTATCCTTATTGAAAGATATGGAACAAAGACAACCTAAAGGGGAATTTTGCTTCATCTCAAAAATATTGGCTTTAGTTCAATCCCAAGTCTCTGATAACTAGGTCATGATTGGACTAGGGTCACTCTCAAGTACTCATGTGATATTTGTTGTTAATCTCAAAGGGACTACAGTTATTTCTAGTTTTGCTAAGAATCATAAGAATTATAAACAAAACTTCCACTTCATTCATAAAAATAACATTGTGAAATCGAAAGATTTGCAGTATTATTTTATCAACATCACAAATTCTTTCCTATCACTTAAGTAGATTTAGCATTAAGGATTCAACAATTTTATTGAGAATAAAATATTTTCAATAAAATTTTATCCATTCATTCAAATTTTGGAACATTTTCAAGAATTTAAACATCTAACCTAAAATAAAACATAAGAATATTGAAAATCAAAAGTTTCTCCTGGTTATTCTACATCGATGCTCCGAAGAATCAATTAAAATAGAGAAAACCACTTTATACTTCACTAGATTGCTTGACAACTACATATAAAATTGTGCAAGCTTTTAAAGAGAGGGGTTTCGTTTCTTGACACCGAGTAGGTTCTATATGCACCCTTAAATGACATAACATACAGTCTTGTTCAGATAAACTAACAAAACCAACTACAAAATATACTAACGTAGTTAGCTATCTAATAAGCTCTAATATTAATCAATATCTACGTGGATAGAAATTTTTACGCCGGAATGGTTTAGAAAATAGGAAAAAGAACAAAACTTAAAATTTTTCTAGATGTTGGCGCAATTCAAATTTTTCTTGACCGCATAAAGTTAATGACTTTATAAAATGATCCAAGGTAGCAACCCGTTCTTTCAACTCTCTTTTCTTCTGTTTGTATTTTTGCACTCTGGAAATAGTAGCATTCAAATTCACTTGCCTCCAGGATGAGTGTCCAAGATTAATACTTGTTATCTTGTACTCCTTAGGAATTATTTCATGTTTGTGCCCATCGCCCATCGAGTAGCACCTGACCATTCTATTACCATCTTAATTTTTGTGACATGTTTTCTTTTGCTCTTAGGTTTAGGAGTGCATACTTGTAAAAAATTATTAAGATTCAGAGGCAATACTTCTACTTCCATTGGAGAAGCCAATTCCCTGATCAACCAATCAAGTGTATCGTCATCTTGCTCTACCTCTATAACATTTATCTATTCCTGTTTTCCACTTGATTTAGGAACTTCTTCTCTTTGACCTGTCACATTTTCTGAAATGCAAATTTCTTCAATAATTTCTAGCATAGATTCAGGATTAGAAAGGTTCGACACTACCTCCTATATTTGAAGACTTATATTTTCCTATCTATCCAAATTTTCAACTTCATTTATGTGAACATTACTTTCTTTATTCCCTGCTACATCATGGTTTTCCTCACTTTTAATTCCATCACCATAAAACAGTGTAGCTTCCTCTTCTTCAATTTCAATTTCAACTTCAACATAGCCTCTCTCTAGTTCTTCAAAGACCTGTCGTTGTCCATTAACATTCCTCACTTTTAATTGCGTCACCGTAAAACATATGTGACCAATTGGTGATCAACGGGATTAAGGCTTTTCGGTATTGACTTTAAAAAGAATCACCAGGATCCAGGAATTAACCTCTAAGCTTTAGAAAGAGAAAACTGGAACAAAAGTAAAGACCGGGACCCGGGTCCAAGAGAGATCTACAAATTTCAAAACAGACTCTCTAGTTTCTGACTTCCAAATAAGAAAAAGAAAAGGAAATAATAAAATACCGGACTTCGGTAAAAAAGAAACTACTCGATCAGGACTTCAAATAATAAAAATACCAAAGGAGTCAGGACCAGATGAAGATACGATTTTCCTTAATGCAAATGCAAGACTCTAGGATTCTAGTTTCTACTTATATGTTAAACTTTTATGAAAAGATGGAAACACTGAATTAAGGAAATAAAAGATAATGCAAAAAGGCCACATGAAATTGAAATTGAGATTAGCATCCAAGTCGCAGAACGATGCCAAAGCAAACAAAAGCAAAAAGGAACAAAGCGGAAGAAAAGGGGGTCCACATTTTGCCAAGGGGAAAATAGGGGCTTGTTGTGAGACCACGCGACACATGGGACATTAAATTCTCAAGACTATGCATATGAAGGTAGGTGCTTATAAGATCTAAAGATGAAAGGAAACCCAAATTAAAACCCAATAGATAGTGGAAAGCTAACTTC
>VDFB02300588.1:0-28127 GCA_007258455.2 Sequoia sempervirens | reverse complement strand
TGCAACATCAACTTTACATTTTCTAGGTAATGTAAGCCTTCCATAAATCTTTTGGGCTGTATAGATATAATTTACATTTTTTATATTTGTAAAATATCCTCTTATTTATAATAATTTCGGGTTCAGATGTACTTTTTGATATATCCTCTTCCTTTATTATATCGTAAAACTTTTGGGTTTTGATGATTAATAGCTTAACTATATATATCTACTTCTTCATCCATTCGTAATATATGATAATAAAGCTTCAAGTATACACCCTCAAACCCTGTCCCAACAACCTAGAAACTCAAAAAAACATTCATTGAATGACATAGTAGAAGGGAATTTGTTTGATTTGATTTGTTCATTTAATCACATGGGGGTTTGTGACAATAGTTTGATCTATGCATGAACATCTCTAATTGTTTTGACTTATCACTTATATTTACACAAAAACCCTACATCAAGAACTAGGGTCAGTAGTGGAACATTTCACAATATACACAAGGACATCATCAAAGAAGACAAATTAGTTCTTTGAGAATTGACTTAAAAACCTCATCCAACAAGCTTTCAAATGTTGATAAAGTGATAATGAGGTTGAATGGCATGACAAGAAATTCATAATGGTCATCATGAGTTCTAAAAGTCATCTTAGGAATATCCTTTTTACATAGATCTAATAATAGTCTAGTCATAAAGCAAGCTTGGAGAAGAAGCAGAGAAGAAGTGGGTGCCATGTAGTTCATTCAGGAGCTCATCAACCATTAGAATAGGAAATATGTCCTTGATAGTAATTTTATTCAACTCTTGAAAATAAATATGAATTTTTCCCAAGGCCCATTTTTTTTGAACCAACTAAATTGGTGAAGAGTAAGGACCTATGCTCAATTGAATGACACTACTTGGAATAGGTCTTAGATGTTTTTCTTTCATTTTTTTCTTTTAGAGGAAAGAGCACCAATAAGGGTGGATATTATGGTTACATTCTCTAGCATTGGCTGAATCTCATAATCTTCTATTCATTGCAGTGGTAACCCTTTAGGTCCTCCAAATACAAATGCATGTTAGGACCATAATTCTTGTAATTCCATTGACCGGGTTGAAGTAGATTATTCAAGGCTTTAAATAACACAAAGCTAGGTGATAATTCCAAACATTATTTTCTGCCAGTCATCATAGAGAGGAGCTTCTAACTAACAATAGTTTCAACTAAAATATTACTAACTCTAAGATCACAAATCAAACTAAGCTCATAAAATATCAATAAATGCAATCAGTCTTCAAACCATTTCAATGAATACTCATGCCAAAATATTTCAATTACCATCAAAGCCAGATAAGCTTTTGAACTGATTTATCTAAACATCAAGATCTTATGCAACCACTCTTAGCTTTCAACAGGAAATTCACACAAAATTCTGATAGTCTTTCTTTTCAGAAAACATCATCTATTCATGAACCAACACCAATTAGTAGATTTGCATCTAAAACATCCTTTTACAACTTAGATAGGCATGTTTTATTAGATGTGTCCAAAATTATTATTGATATTAACTAGTAGACTATTAATTGTAATGCAAATTTGACTGCATCTATGTCTGAAATTATTGTCGATGTTAACCAGTTGAATAATATCTATGATTTGTATCCTAGTTGCACAAATCTGACCACAAGAGTCATACATATGGGGTATGAGGCATCTTTTGTTCCTTTTGATTTGGTTTATTATTTGATCACCACCTCCAGATGCAATTTCATTGATTAATTGATTATTTATTTATTTGTTTTTATCGACATTGCTAAAATTTATCAAACACAACTAATTAAAACATAACTATTCTATAACTTTTTGGTAGGAACTTCACTGCACTATAACTCTTGTTTAAAGATAGACATGCTAGTGGTAATAACAAGTTACAATAGCAAGTAGGTTCACAAAATTCTTTTCCACTAATATATAAAAAACTTAAATATCAAAAATTAATAATATTAATAATAATGAATATGTAATTATTAAATTTATATGTATACATGATATTTAAATATTAAAACTGTATTTTTATATTATGTCATTATTTTATTACTATATAAATAAATAGATAAATAACTATCTAATTAATTATAATTATTTTAAATACATTTATTTTATATTGAAATAAAATACATATAATATAAATATCTTAAATATGTTTATTTAAAAAATTATAATATAAATTTGGTGCTAATTTTGATAAAATGTTATTTTATTATTAAATATTACAATTTTGACATATAGTATTTGTCAAATTTAAAATAAAAAGTAAGATTTTTGTCAACACACTCACATTAGTACACTCAACCTTTTTTACTATATGTTAATTAATTTTTAGAATAAATTAATCAATTTTCATCAATATTAGACATTTCAATTTTTATGTATAAATGATTGTCAAATTTAAGTTTATATATATATATTTATTGTATTAAGCTTTGAAATCAAGACCTTTTAGGTCCCTACAACATGGCTTCCCATGGACAATTTTTTTTTATTTCGGTAACACATCATGCAATTACACTCAATCCTTATTGCAAATGTAAAATACCTCTCAACATTAATTATCTTTTAAAATAAATTAATCAATTATTATCAATATTAAACATACTATATATTTCAAAAATAAAAAATTATCAAGCAATCTATATTATAGATCATTATTACAATTGTCCAAGTCTCCATTCCATTCTTTCTATGGCTCTTTCTTTTTTATAGATGTGAGATCAGGGGATGGATTATACCTAAAGAAGTTTGGAAAGACAAAACGTGGAAATTTTATAGTAAGAACGTGGTGGAGATAGAATGACACTTTATCAAGTGCACAACTTATGAGAATATTTGTACTGAATATGAATGCGTTTGAAAGTTGACACCTTGCACCAACTATTTAAGAAAGCAAAGATCAACAAAACTATTAATTTTTTTAATCAAAATCTATAATAAAACACCCTACATCTAAAAGAGTTTGTAGACATTAAAAGGGAACAACTTGGGTGATTTGTTTGAAGAAGAGAAGTTAATAGGGTTTGTAGATTTTCTGGTCAAGATACATAGCAAAAGATCTAAGATGCAGAAAGAAAAAGAAACATAGGTTTTTGCATTTTTTGGGGTTCGCGTCTCTTCGCTAGCTATTTGTGGGTACCATAGGCTGTTTAGCCCCGTGGACGTGATTAAAAACATTCATTCATTCATTCAATCCCTATACTGTAGACCGTTTGATATAGTGAAAGTCAATAATCATTCATTCAATTCAAACTGCATCTTCAGGCGGCTCTTCTGTTTTCCCTAGAAGCATCCGTGTATCAACTTCCTCCACATATACCACGTCTCTTCCACGCGGTTTCGTACGCAGTAACACCCACTCAATCCACTCCGTCTCTTTAACAAGTACGGAGCGCTTCACCGAGCACAACCCCAACCTCTTTTCAGTGTTTCTCTTCTTCCCTTCAACCTACTTCCAGGGCATCAAATTCTACCGCCGGTGGTCGACCAGAGAGGGAGCCTACCAAGACTTTTCCATTTACTTCTGCAATAACAACAGCCCATAGTTTGTTTCCAGTCTGCTTTTTATGGAGCTTGTTCCTTTGCTCCATAACGTTCAGTTCCCAATTCCATGGCGTCTACTTCTACCGCGTCCAGTAACGAGAGAATGATGTTATGGGTGCTTCTGAGGGAATCACAACATCTGCATCTGCTTCTACCACTGATCTTACACCAGAGAATAAGGTTGAGGGCGCTTTTAATGAATTCGCACCATCTGCAGCTAGTTCTGCCTCAAAACTCATGAAAAAGCCGTCCTACGATGTCTTCATCAGTCATCGTGGACCAGACGTCAAATCCACCTTAGCTAGCGCTCTGTATGATATCCTCACTGGTATGGCACTCTCTGTGTTTTTGGATGCACCAGAGTTGGAATATGGCGATTTCTTGCCCCGAACAATAGGAGCAGCAATGACCAGCGCTTGGCTTCATATAGCTATTTTTTCGCAGAGGTATGCAGAATCACCCTGGTGTTTGGCAGAGCTATCGTTTATGCTTAAATCTGGCGCCCCAATCATTCCCATTTTCTACCATGTAGATCCTAATGATCCCAGATGGGTAGAGAAGGGAAAGGCATGTATGCCCAGGCCTTTAAGGAGCACGAACAGAAGGGTAGATACAGCCCGACACTTCTTCAGGACTGGAAGAAGGCACTCCATGTCGTCTCATTTTACTCTGGTGAAGTCATAAATAATATCAAGTAAGTGAGAGACGTTCGGCTTCCCTATTCTAACAAATATGTATTCTTTTTTCATATATAGTTAATTTAACTTTGGCATGCCATGATAACCTTTCAGTATTTTGATTTTTCAATGTTATATGGGTTCAGCGATGTATTGAGGCCGCTGAAGAAAATCACAAATCTTGTTTCTCAGAAATTAAACATGCCATTAGAGGTTGCAAAACATCCAGTAGGTCTGGAAGAAATAGTGAAAGACTTTGAGATGAATACGCACCAATCTGTTGAGGGTGATCAGGGTGTACAAATTGTGGGAATTTGGGGCATGGGTGGTTCTGGCAAGACCACCCTTGCAAAAGAGTTATACAACAGAAGGTCCGCTTCCATGGAGAGGCGCAGTTTTGTTTTTGATGTTCGAGCAGCAAAATTGCAGAAGATGCAGATTCGTCTCCTCAATGACCTTGGTGTCAACAATGTAATATTTGACAATATAGAGCAAGGAAAGGCAAATCTTACAAGGCATTTGAGATCTGTTAGGGCGCTCATTGTTTTGGATGATGTGGATCATGTGGACCAATTGGATGCTCTCCTACCTATAAAAGACAGCCTTGGAAGGGGTAGTTTCATCATTGTTACAACACGGGACTATGAAGTGTTTATATCTTGGGGTATATCCTTCATATATAAAATGAGAGCACTGGATCCGTTTCATGCTGAACAACTTTTTTGTTGGCATGCTTTTGTACAATCCTTTCCCCTAAATGGATTGGAGGAATTTTTTTAAAAGTTTGTGGAGGCTTGCCAAGGACTACCCCTGTCTCTCAAGGTATTTGGAGAACAGGTAAATGGGAAGTCCTGCAAAGAACACTGGGAATCTCAACTGAATAAGAATTCAAGAATATTGCCTGATGTTATCAAAGGGAAACTTAAAGTTACGATGCCCTTGATTATGAGGAGAAAGAGATGTTTCTAGATGCTGCATGTTTCTTTATCGGAGAACAGAACAGTTTGGCAATTGAAGTATGGAACAGTTCAGAGTGGAGTGGTTTGCACTGCTGGAAAAGGCTTATGCATAAGTGTTTAGTTGAACTCGACAATGACAATTGCATAAAAATGCATAATCACTTAAGAAATTTAGGAAGGGAAATTGCAAATCAACATTCACCTTACCGAATTTGGTCACCCCAGCAGATTACTGATGTTGACAAACAAACAGAGGTGAGGTTAATACTTTTTTTTAATTGTTTGGCTTTTAGGCGTTGAAATTCTGTTTAAAAAGACAGTCTCCTAGGCTCGCTAGGCCATTTACTAATCAAATTTAATAGCTTATCTATTGTGCTCTGTATGTGTTTGATCAGACAATACATAATTTCGATTTTTATAAGATTCTGAAATTTTTATTTTATTTTTCAGATTAGAAATGGAATTCGAGGAATCAAGGCTGTACCTGGGATAGGAGAGTGGAGATCATATGGAGTATGTTTGTCTGTGTTTTCTGTTTCTTGACATACTTCTGACTTTATTTGTTTGTATAATCTTTTTGCTTTATGGTGTTTTTCTGAATATTTCATACTTTTCCTAAAGCAAAGCCCTTTTGGACAATGTAGGATAGAGGTGGATCAATTAGTGAGTTTATTGAGTTTCGCGGTTGCTGCTCGCAGGAGGAATTCATGGCTAATATAAGTAGAGGAATTTTGTCACTCGCACCCTCTTTAATCGGACTAAAGATTTTTGTGACTGGAGGAGATTATTTTAACCAAGTAATTGGTGAAGCATCAGGAGAGCTGGTCTGGCTTCGCTGGTTCCAAATTGGGCATAGGAATCTTTCGGCACGGCTTTCATTGAAAAATTTAAGAGTTTTAGAACTCTATGAAGACTATCAAGAGGAACATCACTTGGAAGAGCTCTGGGAGGCTGATAGCGACGTAATTAGTCTTCCATTTCAGCTCTATTAAATCTATGTTTCAATTTTTATAATTGCTGTATTTTTTAACCCATTTCTACTTGTAAATGCACTGCAGGCTCCTGTGCAGTTAAGAGAGTTGTTTATTTCTGAACGCCATGAATTCCATGGTTTTCCAAATTCAATAGAACGTCTCAGTCATTTGAAAAAACTCGTAATCAAAGGTGGCTACAAGGTTGGGAGTCTCCCAGAAGAATTTTGCCGTCTCAAATCATTGGAGCACCTGCAATTACGGTCCTGTGGAATGCTATCATCACTACCCAGCAGTTTCGGGGACTTGAGAAATCTGCAATATCTGGATTTGTCTGAATGCTGCAAATTGATGACTTTGCCAGTTTCTTTTAAGAGGCTTATGCTCCTGCAATATATCAATTTAGAGGAATGTGGAGAGCTCATACTTCTGTCAGAGGACTTCGAACAGATCACAAAGCTGGAGCATCTGAACCTTTCAAAGTGCAAGCAATTGGAAAAGTTGCCTAATCACATCACAAATCAGGTATTTTTGAGAGAGCTCTATTTAAATGGAATGAAGAGGCTAAGGGAGCTACCAAATAACATCGGTCAACTACGCAGTCTGCGAAAGATGAGCATAGGAAGTGACTTGTTGACAAGCTTGCCAAACTCTCTTGGAGATTTGTGCTCGTTGATTGATCTTTCCATTCAGGATTGTCCCAACCTAGAACATTTGCCAAATTCTCTTGGAGTTTTGTCCTCCTTGATTAGTCTTTCAATTCAGAAATGTTTCAACTTAGAATATCTGCCAAATTCTCTTGGAGATTTGTCTTCCTTGACAGATCTTTCCATTCAGGATTGTCCCAATTTTAAATCTTTGCCAAATTCTCTTGGAGTTTTGTCCTCCTTGATTAGTCTTTCAATTCAGAAATGTTTCAAACTTAGAATATCTGCCAAATTCTCTTGGAGATTTGTCTTCCTTGACAGATCTTTCCATTCAGGATTGTCCCAATTTTAAATCTTTGCCGAAATCTCTTGGAGTTGTCTTCCTTGACTTGTCTCTCCATTCAGAAATGTCCCATTCTGAATATTTGCCCAACTCTCTTGGAAGTTTGTCATCTTTGATTGATCTCTCCATTGAGGATTGTTCCAACCTGAAGTTTTTGCCAAACTCCCTTGGAGATTTGTCCTCCTTGACTGATCTTTCCATTCAGAAATGTCCCACCCTAGAACATTTGCCTAACTCTCTGGGAAATCTGTCCTCCTTAACAGATCTTTGCGTTCAGGATTGTCTTAACTTTAAATCTTTTCCAAACTCTCTTGGAGAGTTGTCCTCCTTGATTTGTCTTTCCATTCAGGAGTGTCCCAGCCTGGAATATTTGCCGAACTCTCAAGGAGGGAGGAATATTTCCACTCAGGATTGCCCCAACATGAAATATTTGCCTAACTCTCTTGGAGATTTTCCTTCCTTGATTACTCTTTCCATTCAGAAATGTTTCAACTTAGAATATTTGCCAAATTCTCTTGGTAATTTGTCTTCCTTGGCAGATCTTTCCATCCAGGATTGTCCCAATTTTAAATCTTTGCCGAACTCTCTTGGAGATTTGTCTTCCTTGACTGATCTTTCCATTCAAAATTGTCCCAGGCTGGAATATTTACCCAACTCTCTTGGAAGTTTGTTCAGGATTGTTCCAACCTGGAATTTTTGCCAAACTCTCTCGGAGAATTGTCCTCCTTGACTGTTCTTTCCATTCAGAAATGTCCCACCCTAGAACATTTGCCAAACTCTCTGGGAAATCTGTCCTCCTTAATTGCGCTTTCCATTCAGAATTGTTCCAACCTAATATGTTTGCCAAACTCTCTTAAAGATTTGTCCTCCTTGACTAATCTTTCCATTCAGAAATGTCCTAACCTGAAAAATTTACCGAACTCTCTTGAAAATTTATCCTCCTTAACCGATCTTCAATTCAGGATTGTCCCAACCTGGAATCTTTGCCCTCCTCTCTTGGAGATTTGTTGTCTTTGACCAATGTTAATATTGAGCAGTGTCCCAAGTTGAAACATTTACCGTTCTCTATGGGGCATTTTAATCTCTCATAGCATCTAAGAAATTTGCAGAAATGGCCAGATGAAATGATAATATGTACGGAGGCAGTCTTGATGCAGCTTCCCGCGTAAACTCCTTACCCTCTGCCAATCATGTCGTCATCGTAGACTCTTCTAATCAGGAACTTCATTCCAAGCCAAAATTGGTGCAGAAGGGTTCCTCCAGTGGCGATGCCATTATGCTCTGTTTTCTTATAAATTGTGTTTCTGCACAAATGATATCATCCTAAGTGCTGGATGATGGGTTTGCAATGCCTGAAATGGAGATGTACAAGGGAAGATGGTAAGTGTAAGTGTTTTCCCACAACATTCCAGATGCTTCACTGCAGAGAAGTTCTCAATACAAAGGCTCTTCGGAGGATAGTACAGAGATGAGGAGGAAGTGGAGAAAGGTTTGGTTGTGACAGGGGAAGAGCACAGAATAGTGGAGGGTTTTCACAGCTTATTGCCATTTTTACAAAGTTAAGATGGTCTACGAAGGCTTTTTTTATCGGAAAGTCATACCATTTGCAGGCAGAAACCATCGTGTTAATTTTAACACCATCCAGAAGCATACAACACTCAATTACTGTTTATGTGAAGTCTGGTTGCAGGAATAAGTGTCGAGAATAAATGCTTCGGTCTTCTGCAGTGCAGGGAAATAATGAATACTTGAATTTGATGTCTAAACTTTGATTTTTAAATGGATGGTCTTTTAATTTATTAGATAATTATATTGGTTGTCAAAATATTTAAATGTTATATTTAAAAACAATTAATATTTAATTTATTCAAATGATAGTTTTCATTTTAATAAACAATTAATATTATATCTCTTAGTTTAAGTGTTATTTATTATATTTAATATTTCTATCCTCTATAATGTCTATCTAAGTTTAATAAATAACATACATTCTATATGTAAGTTTAATAAATGATAGTTAAGTAAGAGTTAATATTATTAAATGATATATTAAATTATAAGGTTAGAGATGCTTAACTAATTTTGTCAGCAGTCAATGTTTTAAAATAAAAATATTGTAGATGATAAAGAATAATTAGATTTAATTTAGATTCATATTAAAAATACATTTATTTTTTATTACATGTTATAAAGTATTATTTAAAATTTATTTTACTATTTGTAATTGGGACAAATACAATTGTATTTGGAATAAAATTAATATAATTCTTATTAATATGAAATATCAATGGATATTTTATATATATTAATTAGAATATAAAATTATGGAAATTATTTACTTTGGTATACAAGAAATAAATTGTAAGAGTCACACAAAGACTCAAACTCTCAATATCACCTAAAACACAAAGCTTATTTTGATCAATAATGAATCAATAACACTACAAAATTTATATGAAAGCCTTGCTTATAAAGATGAGGTTGAGAGATAGGACAATACAAAATTGTGACAAGTGTCTTAAGCTTATGTCATGAGACAACTAAAGATAAAATAAAAATGTGCATAAGAGACTTCTAGAATTTTTTAAAGATTTTTAAGTAAATGTAGCATGTGAACATGTGTGAATAGGATAATAGGTCAACTAGTTAGGTAAAACATTGTGTTCACATCAACACTCTCTCTTAAGTGCAACATAGAGAGAAGAAAAAAATGCAAATATGATGTGATAATGGGTTCCAACTACTAGGCGATGTTACATACTCATGAACAAAAGTTCTTTCACAAATGTTGTAAAGGAAAAAAAGCCCTCTAAAAGAGAGAATGAAAGAAAACAAACATGTACAAGTGATGGCAGGAGGAATCAAAATGACCCCCAAGGACTACATTCATCACAAAGATACAATAGATATCCCCCTATAATGAAGTAGCTCTTATGTCAATGATGAATGATTGAAGACAAAAGATAATCCAATGCTTGCAAACAAATCCCTCTGCTTAAGAAGAAAGAATTCCAATGTTCTATGTAGAAGAAACTCCAACTCCAATAAGAGAAATTAGGGAAGAAGTCTCATGATGGGTGTGTATGAAAATAGATCGAGTGTATCCATACTAGAGTGTGTGTCATAACAAAATCAAGTGTTATCCATAATCAAAGAAGATCAAAATTAAAGGTTGTGAAAACTAATGAACAACAATCTGCAAAGACAATTGTAGTGTAATAACTATCATCAAAGCAAAGATGAATATCCTCAAGCGTGTCCTTTAAATCTACAATATGAGACTCAAAATAAATCTAAAATACTTATCAAGTAAGCATCCCATGAAGCTAAGTTTGTAAGCCTATGATGGTCCTACTGAACTAAGGTAAACTCTAGAGAAGCAAGAATGAGGGGAGTCTCAATTAATGATTCTATACAAGGAATTAATGAAGGTGGAGGATCAACAACTATCTCTATATGAGGATAAGGAGAATGTGAAAAAAAATATCATGTCTTCATCATCTAAAAATTCAACTTAGTTCTCAAAAAAGAAAACTCCTAAAAAGTTATCATAGTCATAATGTATATTGTTTGAATTATTAAGATGTACCAGATAGTATGAAACATGATCATCTAGAGCTGGTTGTGTACCATGATCTCCATATATCTCCAAAACTTTGGTAAAAAGAGTATGAGGACACTTAATGTGTCCAATGACACTCAAAGTGTCATCATCAACATGGAAACCAATCAATCCCAAAATATGCTCATTTTTAGAACTGTCCAAACAAATTTCTTGTAACTAGTACCTAGTTGAGAAATAAGACCATACAAATGTGGAAAAAGATGAAGACAATGGATATGTTTCAAGATACCATCTCTCCATTGCTTATAGTTCCCCCTTTTCAAGATGATCAGATAAGGATGAAACAAAAAACCCATAATGAACTAAGATAGATCTCCAAATTATATAGAAAAGAAAACCTCAATATAAATTAGAATCTCTTCAATATGATCAAATACTAAAAATAAAGCCCATCAAAAAATATTGAATTTCTTCAAGTGTTAGGATTTCCAAGTTAACAATTAGAGAAAAAAATATGTAATAAATTGAATAAAATATATTTGGGGTTGAATCTAAAAAAAATTGATGGATAGATCTAAAGAGCTCCTCAATATCTTTCTAATGCTGCAATAATTGCAAAAATTAGATAAACATACAAAAAATTATGAGATTAAAGATCAAAAAGACATTCTAGACTTCAAAGTTAGTAATGAAATATGTACTTGCAAAAAAATATGATAATGATACCTACATCAATAAAAAGTACATAGAATTAACTTTCCAAAGACTAAGAATTAAAATCCAATACTTGGGTGAAAAGTTATGGCTTTGGAAAAATAACTAGCATGCAAAGCCAAAAGTGGTCACTAGCACTGTGTTGGAGGAAAATTAGTTGCCATAGCCAACTTGAGCAGTGAAATGGGGTGGTGAATCCTAACTACAATGTCACAAACTAGTTGTTTGATGTTGGTGGTGGTGATTTTCAGTGGAGATGTCAAATCTAGTCACTTGATCAATGACAACTCCTACACACCACTCCTTGTGGTGGTGATGTTAGGGTCCTACAAGGCTAGCCATGACCGAGGACTATAGCTCTTTAAACCAACTGCTTAAAAAACTCTTCATATTTTGCTTGTAGATTTTTTAATTAAAATAATGCTAAAAATTGTACCTATCCCTGCGTGATGTTGATGCAAAAATCATACTAATCGACACTTGCATATAATATTCAATAAATCTAGTGCTCATGTCCTCTTATGCCTTATCTAGTATTGTATGAAAAGTATAGACTATACAGATCCATACAATATGGATTCCATATAGTTGTATCGATAATTTTTCTACCAAAGCATCAACTCTTGAGTCAGAATAGCCAACAAAATTTGATATCCAAATATCAAGTGTTATATATGAAAACATAACTTTTGGGGTTGTCTAGACTTAGTGGTGAGATCCTTTTGCCCCAAAGTGTACCTAGTAAAATATCATGATCAAATCACTCATACATCTAGGAAGGGGTTTACAAATTTGAAGTTATGATACCTATTTTCAATCTAAATTACACCCTTTTTCGAATGAATTTAGTTGCTCAATGAAAACATGGGAATGCTTTTAAGGTGTGAGACCTTGCTGAATGAAGCAAAACCTCTTGATTAAGGGTAGGTTCCTTCTCTAATCTAGGTATAAATTATTGATCCGACTCAAACAATTGATCAAACCAAAGAACTAATCCTACTCTATTGATTTCCAAGGAAAAGGAGAAGAAGGAATGATGAAATGAAAGGGGTGATGCACCCATGTTTAGAATGGGTTTTTCCTTTCTCATGAGAGCACAAAGAAACAATAAAGATTGTAAAAATTCTTACACAAATATCTAACTCACAAAATCCTATAATAGATTTGAAGGTAAGGGTTAACAAACACTAGAATGGAAGAAATACACAATTAGCTTTTGCAACCAAAATTTACACAACATAAATATGTAGAAATAGGAAGCACTCATTCACACATGAAGATAACAAATCATACAACATGTCAAGAAGAGATAGATGATGTAACAAGATAAAAATCTATTAAATATGAGGCTTGAAGCTAGTTATAGTTATAAAAATTCAAATAAAGCATAAGTCCACTATACAACCAAGAAAAAAATCCCTTATAAAAATGCAACAAACTACCTTTTAAATATATCCAACAAGAGAAGGGGGGATAGAGAGAAAATATAGTGAGAGGGAAACCCTAACCGATGCCTAACAACCTGACATATTTGTAGAAATTTAATTACAGACATGAAAAATATTCCCAAAACTTCTATCATATGCCACATTGATGAATTTAATGAGAGAATTGTAGAGACCCCCATAAAATCTACTACAAAATGCATACAAGAATGGTTGACAAATGAAAATGTAACTTACTCATACAACAAATTAAATACTTAGGTTTTTACCATAGAAGTGAATATGAGCTTATGCTTAAAAAAAGGATAGTAATTTTTTTCATTTTCATACATCATTTATTGTACACGATCAAAATATGAATGTATAATTTACAACATTGGAAATTGAACTATATTAATTTCAACTTGTAAAATTGTTGGGAAAATATGTCTAACCTTGCAATTACCAATATTTTATTAGCTTGGTTTGCCCTAGAAGGCAACCCTATTTTATGAGGGAATTGTATTACAACTGTGTATTGTGATGTCTTTTGAGGGTCTTATAGTGGTCGTATTGCCTTTGGATCTCTGGTTGGTGATACTCTTGTGAAAAGCTTGCTCTACAAATATAATATAATCTTTGTAATTTCTGAATAATATATTGGATGACTTTTGGAGTGGTTTTTTTTCCCAAAAGGGTTTTCCCCACATAAATCACTGTGTTGTGGTATGCATAATATTTATGTTTATTTATGTTTAAGTTTCTATAACTGTTAAGGATCTATAAAAGTTTTGTATTATCCTCTTCTCAAGATCTGTTAAATGCATTTTCCATGATGTTATCTTTCACTAATACTTTGCATCTTGCAGAATAGTCGACCAAGAAAAATCCTCATTTCTTAAGAGCTAATGCTATAGCTGTTTGAGAAAATTGTTATGTTGAATGTTCACTCCATTAAATCTCCTATTAGTATATTCCTAACACTCTTGGAACCATGTTCTTACTATGTATGCAGGCTTCAAATTACATTGATAATGGCTTTAGTGCTTAGGTTGTTTGACCAGGAACACAGAGGTTCAACGAATGTAATAAAGAATAGAGTAGATAAAAGCAACATCAGTAAGATTTTAGTACTCTAGATTTTGTCCATATATATGATATGCGATATTCTAATCCTAATTCATGCTTCTAGACTATATATATATGATTTTTACATGTATTTTGTAGGAATGAACCCAAAACGAATTCAAAATCTCAAAAACAGTTTAGCCATACCCGCAAACCGAACCCGAACCCTGAACCAGTACCGGAACCGGAACTTCGGTTTTTATTTTTTTAAACTAATTTGGTATTAAATGCTTATCGCACCACTTGATGGCAGAGAGTCTGCCGATGGAGTGTGGTTAGTGCAGTCCGGATTTAAGATCCACCGGCGGAATGTAAGTGATAAGTTTGCCGTACATGTGGGCTGCCATGTTTCATGGCCAAAAACCGTGCAATGTTCTCTATGTAAACACTCAAACCACTATTGTATTTGGAGTTAAAAACGATGATAGTCTAAGAGCCAATTCACTGACAGTTGAAACAATAGACAGAGGCATGTACATACCTAAACACAGAAGCACTTCCGTTAAAACCATATGTATTTTGGCAGTCGAATACACTCCAACAGACAGCAAAAACCCAAGCCCAGAAACAACTAAAAGCCATGGATGTATTTCATTCTTACATAAACGACAAGCAAAAGCTATGCAACTAATTGCTGAGTCAATTGCCAAGTGTAACCCTGTTGATCCTCTGCGTCGACATCTACACATGCGAGATGGTATGCCATGCAGCTTCTGTCTTACCAAAACTAGTATTATTACCAATATCAAGCTTCTCTAGAAATGAATGTAAAATGTGAAAGCATAGACTAAGGCATGTGAACTTTTTGAAAAAATTGTTCAAAGAAATGTACTCACATGGACAGCTAAGATTGCAGGACATGCACAAATTATGTTTCTTGAAAAGCTTTAAGAAGCTTTCAAGCAGATGCAATTGTAAAGCCAAACTCCCCAACATATGTCAGCTTCCTCCCTGTCTGTCTCAAAACAGGAGCCTTCGGACAGGGTATGGACTGTTGGACTAACTGCCACACCTTTAGGAGTTGATGTCATTGACTAGCCATCACTCTGAGTTTGGGTGATGATGTCAGTTTGAAAGTTCATTGACACCTGCAGGTTTTGGTGTAACAAGAATTCTATATGTGATATCAAATACTCAACCCAGGTTCAATTCCTCTAAATTAGATCAGAGGGGGTTGTTGGACTAACTTCCACAGCTCTGGGAGTTGATCTCATAGACTAACCATCACTATGGGTCTAGGTGATGACGTTGATTTAGAAGTTTATTGAGAAATAATGATAATGATTTGGAAGTTCATTGACACCTGTAAGTTTTGATGTAACAGAAAATCTATATGAACATCTGTCAAAACTTAATGGAAGGGGATTTTACACATATCTGATTTTATACTTCCTACCTATATTGAGAAACAAATAAAATTTTGAAAAAAATGTGGAAATGTTAACCTAAAATCTTCAACACAGAATTCAGATTCTTTCATTTCAAATTTAAATAAAAGAACGTATATATAATTTGCTGTTTTCCCATGTATATAGACATAAAATGCTTAATCTGCTTACAACATGTTATTTGATAATATATATACACAACATTTGCGAATATATAGAGAAAATACAAGATGCTAGCAAGTGATCACAACAGCCATATAAGTACTTTGAAAACATAGATTAACGGATTCTAATGGCCCTCTTAACATCTGCGAGCAAAAACTGTTCCAGATTTTGTAACAAACAAAAGCAATTAAAGCAGCCAACATCACTCAATGGCTCTAGGCGTCAAAGATGAAGAGCCTAATCAGACCTCCGTGTATTCCTTTATAACGGGAAAATAAATATAGCAGCTAGCTACAGAGAGAATGCCCAACAGCCACTAACATAATCGAATAACTTCTATTGCTTATTAATACAATATATTTACTTTGCAAGGAGTTGAGGAGCAGAGATGAGGCTTTGATTTGTTTTTATCTGTATTGTAAATCTAAAACAAGAGAATAAAAAGAGAGCCCAACCTTAACAGACACAAAAACAACATTTACCCATAGCTCGAAAATATTTTTGACCCGCCCTATAGGCAGGGACTAAAACTGATTGCTTGAACCTCTAAATTTTTTGTGGTACTCATATATAATTAAAAATAATAATGTTGGAATTTTAGACGGTATAAATTAACCTCTGGTGGAGAAATATAAGAATCACAGCATTTGAATCAGGCACATAAGCAATGTAAATAGGGCAGATGGCAACAAAGTTGAAACTCTAGATATAGAGAGTGCAACCGTATCCATTAAAAACCTTAATAACAGAATTCAATAGAAATCAATACAAGTTACCTATTATATATATGTCGTAGATATGCGTGTCACATTATTTTTGATATAGATCAGAATTTCATGCCATAAGATTCTAATTAAGGGACATAGACAGGCTTGTTCAAAATTACATCTGCATAAGGATGGTTATGTTTCATAAGGCTGCAACGAGCTCTACCATCGACTATCTCCATGCATATGTGCTGGTCAATAGGATCATCATAGTAAAACTCCCAGTTTTGAACCTGTAAGTCATCCTCAGCTTCCAGCTTACAATAGCCCCTTATTTTTAACTTGTCGCCTTTTCCTGCGACATAATGCATGAACTGACTGAAATCACTGAAAAACCTGTTAAAATTTCTAGCCTGAAGCAGTATAGGACCAATCGAAGCTTTGGTGCCAGGGGTTACTTAATATCTCAATATTTTTTAGTCGGTAAGCATTTTGGCGCAAATAGTCCTCTCTTTCTTCTTGTGGCATAAGATAGTCATTAGTGTCACCCAGAACTACTACTGTTTTCTTCTTGTACTTTTGACACAGGCAAAAGGGCAAATAGGATAATGCAAAGAGACCTAGTGAATTGCAGCGTATAATCTGCCAGAGAGCATAAACCCACTGAATCCACTGCAACTCTGGTTTTCCAAACCAGTGTGGCAACAAACTCTCCCACTCATGCATCTTCATTCTGTGACGCACTTTCAAAAACCTGAAACAGGTCAGATTTTGTGCCTACCGCTAAAAGAGAGCAGATGGTAAAATTACTGTTTGAAACAAGCCTACGGATTGAACTCCACTGAATCTTTATACCAAACTTATGTCGCCAAATCTACAAGTGTGCATCACACAGCTAGTTCTTACCCTCGTCTCTGTCAAGAGAACTTGCTAAAGAAACTTGATCATATGACATGTCAAAAACTTATGGTTTATTGAAATCTACTCACAAAATAATTTACCAGTCAGTTATTGGTGAATAAATTAAAAGCATACGGGCAAAACCGGTAATATACTCCGTCCACGTGAAACATGAAGCACGGGCCAATAGTTGGACGGCACTGTCTATGCAGGGTACAATTTGCACCCGCCCATCTGATGTCCATGCCATGCCCTGCATACTGCTCTGACCGTCCTTGCAAGAACCGGTCGTGTGCTGCAGGACGCTGTAACTGTCAGAATTTTTAGATTCCCGGTGCCCAATAAATATTTTTACTCAGTTTTTTAAGTTTTCCATTCGCGCTTTTTAGCTGCTTTGCCCGCGGCTATTGGTAGGTTTATACGAAGGTTTTAGAGTATGTTTAATAAAATGAAAATAATTAATATATTAAGTATATATTAACATAATTAATGTATATTTTATATATTATATTTTTAACAAAACTATTAAATATAATAGTAATAATAATCCTATATATGTATTTAATAGTTTTGTTAAAAAATATAATATATAATAATAATTAGTATAATTATATTATTTATAATTTTTTTATTATATAAAATATACATTATATATTAATTATGTTAATATATACTTAATTACGATAAACTAAATTTAATGGATAAGAATATAATTATATATATTAGGATTTTAATAAATAGTATTAAAATCATTTTAAGGCTAAAACCAATTAATATTTTAATATATAATGTATATTTTAAATATAATAAAAAATAAATTATAAATAATATAATTCTACTAATTATTATTATATATTAGATTTTTTAACAAAACTATTAAATACATATATAAAATTATTAAAACTATATTTAATATAATTAGTATAATTATATTATTTATAATTTCTTTTTATAGTTTAAAAATTACACATTTATATTATACTAAGGATAGCGTAATTATAATATACATTAAATATATTAAAATACTAATTGGTTTCAGCCTTAAAATGATTTTAATATTATCCATTGAAATTCTAATATATATAATTAAATTATTATCCATTAAAATCCTAATAAATAATTAAATTCTTATCCATTAACCCACCCTAATTCTATAACTAACACTAATTCTAATTACAACCCTAACCCTAATTCTAACTCTAATTATAACCCTAACCCTAACCCTAACCCTAATCTTACTACTAACTCTAACCTAACCCTAATCTTAATTTTATTTCTAACCCTAACCCTAATCTTACTACTAACACTATCCTAACCCTAATCCTAATTTTATCTCTAACCCTAACCCTATTCTTGTCCCTAATTGTAACCCTAAACTTATTCATAATTTCAACCCTAATCCTAATCCTAACCCTAACCCTAACCCTAACCCTAACCCTAATTTTAACCCCAACCCTAATCTCTAACATTAAATATAACCCTAATCCTTACCCTCACCCTATTTCTAAGCCTAACCCATTTTATACATGCTAACTCCAACCCTAACCCCATTTCTAATCTTAAACATAATCCTAAATCGAACCCTAACCCTATGGCTCATCCCAAACACTTAGGGTTCGATTTAGGATTATGTTTAAGATGAGCAATAGGGTTAGGGTTGGAGTTAGCATGTATAAAATGGTTAGGCTTAGAAATAGGGTGAGGGTAAGGATTAGGGTTATATTTAATGTTAGAGATTAGGGTTGGGGTTAGAATTAGGGTTAGGGTTAGGGTTAGGATTAGGATTAGGGTTGAAATTATGAATAAGTTTAGGGTTACAATTAGGGACAAGAATAGGGTTAGGGTTAGAGATAAAATTAGGATTAGGGTTAGGATAGTGTTAGTAGTAAGATTAGGGTTAGGGTTAGAAATAAAATTAAGATTAGGGTTAGGTTAGAGTTAGTAGTAAGATTAGGGTTAGGGTTAGGGTTAGGGTTATAATTAGAGTTAGAATTAGGGTTAGGGTTGTAATTAGAATTAGTGTTAGTTATAGAATTAGGGTGGGTTAATGGATAAGAATTTAATTATTTATTAGGATTTTAATGGATAATAATTTAATTATATATATTAGAATTTCAATGGATAATATTAAAATCATTTTAAGGCTGAAACCAATTAGTATTTTAATATATTTAATGTATATTATAATTACGCTATCCTTAGTATAATATAAATGTGTAATTTATGCAGGGCATGGCATGGACATCAGATGGGCGGGTGCAAATTGTACCCCGCATAGACAGTGCCTTGTATGGGGCGGTGCATTCTTGGGGCTGGATTAGCCAGCACCCCAGAAATGCACGGCACTGGCTACGCAGGTGACATTGCACCGAGCCATCCCATGTCCTGCCACCCCATGCCCACTCCATACACACCTGCTACTAACAGCTATCAATGATTAGCCCGTACCACGGACCAGTATCCG
This sequence comes from Sequoia sempervirens, assembly GCA_007258455.2. Lineage (NCBI taxonomy): Eukaryota > Viridiplantae > Streptophyta > Pinopsida > Cupressales > Cupressaceae > Sequoia > Sequoia sempervirens. The sequence continues at coordinate 8,510 of VDFB02300588.1, read as the reverse complement.
TAGCATCCAAGTCCGTCAACCTCCCTCACACTGCTATTTAATAGCAAGTAGTATATTAATCCAGGATGCGCCAAATTTATTCGCAACAATTTATCATTAATGGGCGAGCATTTATTCGTGAACAACCACAACATTGCCGCCTAAACCTGTTGTCCCGCCTAAATTTTCTGCTCAACTCTGCGTTTGGGTCTTCTCTGGTTTCGTTTCGTTTCGTGTTTGTTTCATGTTTGCCTCTATTGCAACCCTCAATACTAGATCTACAGGTGCTTTTACAATTGCCTCTATTTCATATTTCTGAGGAGCGACCAGTCTGTGCTTTTATTTCTGCCACACACGAACAGACAGGTTCTTTAAATATTGTTTTTTATATCTTTTATTTTTCCTGTTCCAAATAGGAAATTTTACATCATTTATTTCAATTATTCGATTCCTCTTTTACAAGCATGCACATCCTTTTTTAATAGTGTTTCCATTTGTTTTTGTTGCAACTCTATTTATTTATCTTGAAATACACAAAAAAACCCTTGTTGTGCCAGTGTCGTATCTGCCAGTCCTTGTCAGTCCTCGTTCCAAAACATTGCTTAACAACTAAGATCGATTAGGGTTCCTTAACATTAATCTGACCTTTCTGTTCTTTAACATTTCCACGTTTCCGCTTTCTTGGGATTCCGTAGCCCCTCGTTCCTCCTTTGAACATTTAGATTTTTTTATCTCATTGTTATGCAGGGAAAAAAAATCTATTTAATTTTTTTTTTTATTTAATATAAAATTAAGCTCGTTAAATTAATTATATGGACGAGGCCTCTTGCCATTATATAATTGCTGACCACATATAATTATATTTCTTATGAATTACTTAATTATATAAACTTAAAATGTAATTATTTGTGCCTATTTTAATTAATTTTATATAATTTAATGGTTAAATTAATTATATGGACGAGGCCTCTTGCCATTATATAATTGCTGACCACATATAATTATATTTCTTATGAATTACTTAATTATATAAACTTAAAATGTAATTATTTGTGCCTATTTTAATTAATTTTATATAATTTAATAAGCAATATATTTTAATGTTATATGAATAGAGTTCTGGCAAGTGGATTAACGAGCTCATATATTAGATTAAAATAGGCATTGGTCATATACTTAATTTAATTATATTTCTTATGAATTACAATATTCAAAATTAAAATATTAAAAAAAAAATTATATTTTAATTTTATTTTTTTAAATAGATTTCTTTTATCTCATTGTTATGCAGGGAAAAAAATTCTAGTTATTTTTTTAAAAAATATTTGTATATGTTTGTTTATATGTAAAAAGGCCCCATCCATGTGTTTTTTATTTTTTTCTTTAAAAAGATTAATCAATGACTTTTAAATAAATATTTAATTTTACAATTAAAATTAAAAAATATATATTTTTTTGATATTTTAATTTTGAATATTGTAATTCAATTTTTTAATTTGATAAATTAATATTGTAATTAAGTTTTTGTAATCTTATAAATTAAGAATTATTATTGGTGTTTGTTGATTTATTTAATAATATGAGATAAAATTTAATTAGATAAAATAAAGAATTATATTTGTAAAAGAGATTATTAATGCACATATTCGAATTTGAAATTTTGGATTGGGGTAGTCATCAAAACAATGATTATTAAATGAAAAGCTTTTCCAATTACAACAATTAATTGAGGGGGAAAAAAACATCTAATAGTAATGTGTACTATACAATACTAATAAACAAATAATGAGTGGCAAAGTTCAAGGATTTGAAACAAGAGAAACACAATAGGGTAGAATTAGGTATTTGCTAGCCAATGTTTTTAGTGAGCTCAAACAGGAAAGTTTACTTATCTTAAGATGATAAAATAGGATAGATATATATGTTTTGGACTATTCTACTTATAGGCATATATTTTTTCTCTGGAGTTATATGCATAGAATATTCATAACTACAAATTTAGATTTGTGTATAAGGTTCAAATTAATAAATTTTTAATACAATCTAGATTATTTTTATAATTTGTGAATTCGATCTAATTAAGTTTAAGAATGATCTAATATATATTTTTATTTTATTTCTTACATGATTGAGAATAAGTGATTTTGAGTTAGTTCAAAAGTTATGGTCAAAGTAGTGGATAGCTAACTTTTGAATTCTAAAATCAACTTGTATCTTTATTTCTTTTAATTTCTATGATATGACCTATTGTAACTTGAAATCAAATTAATTCAATTTTATTTCTTGTTATGTTCCTTAAACCTAATTTTTCATACAAAGATGAATTGTATTTCCTTAAATTTAAATGAACCCAACACTCAAAACCTTCTAAAATTTTACCTTAAGGTTTTGACTTTTCTTATATCTATAATTTTTAGATTTGATATTTTTATTACTATGTCATTTATTCCAGATTTTATTAGAGTCTCGGGCTTTCATTATTTTATATATATCCCATCACCACCATCCCATCTTTTGATTGATTGAGTTTCATTATTATATCATTTACCATGGATCCTTACGAATTTTTATTTTGGGATTTCCCTCATGCATACATCATGGATTATGAGCTATTTTCATTCTTTCTTGATTCTCGTCCCTTTATCCTTAATTATTTTTCCTTATTTTATGACATAAATGATCCTACATGTTTCATGCATAAGATTGTAGAGTATTTGAGAAATGTTCCATCCTTTTTAGACTTATGCATGCCTTCCCATCTATATTAGAGGATTTTACTTTATTTATCTCCATGACTTGTCATGATTCTTCATCTCATGAGATAAAAGATGGTGATACTTTAGTCCTAATCTCCCATAATACATATAGGTATATTCCTTCATATGGTGATGTTTCCTAGTAAGCATATATTATGTGCATCTCATCTCCCATAATATATCTAGGGATATTCCTTCATGTGGTGATATTTTCTAGTAAGCATATATTTTGTACATCTCAAAAAAAGTTTCCTTTTACCTCTATTGGTTTTCCTACATGTGTCTCTCTTTCTCTTTAATACACATGTTTTACCTTCATACAAGATTGGTATTCTTTCTTGTCATTCATGTTGCTCATGCTATATTGATGATATATTAAGTGACTATCATGGTGACAATTCTTTATTTTTTAATGATAATTCTCATGACTCTTATAAAAATGTTACACATAGTTATAGTTCTTCACATTTTGGTGTCCTTTCCTTGGGAGTCTCATAGACATGTCCATGCATATCATGATGTTATATGCCTTTTTTATAACAACGGTTTCTCCTTCAAATCCTTTTATGCCTTTATATGATATATATTTGTGTAATTGTGGAGTACCTTCTCATACATATCATATTGAGAAAACACATGGAGTATACATTCATTGAGTAAGAGAACTATGTAAAGATATCTTAGATTATTTATTTAGCTTGTGTGCAACTATTTAGTGATTTATCTCTTAAATCCTCCCCTACTAGTACTAGTGATTTATCTACACATCAAGCTATTGGACATGTTGAGCATGATATTTCACATTATTTGTACTCCACCATGAGTATGTTTGAAAATCTAGATGGTATATTTATCATTATGAGAAAATATTTAAAAAGAGATTATAGTAATGGAATATTACATAATCCTTCAAAATATGGTATTTTGCCCTTTCCCTCACCAAGTAGATTTCTAGAACCATGTTTATAAGTATAATGGTAGATCTAATCCATTAATAGAATTATAATCCTTGTAAACTTCATGCTACTTATTTTCATAAGGACAAGTTATTTGCTAGATTGTTTCCAACAACCTTGAATGACCAAGCATTCACATGATTACTTATTGCCTCATTCTATTATTATATTGAACATTCTCATTATGACATTGAATCCATGACAAATGTTTCTAAAATTATGCAATGCAAGAAAGAAAAATACTAACTAGTTCATGATTATATGTTAAGATTTCAAGTTTTGATTACTATTATGAGTTTCACATTAAAATAAGATGAGGTTCAAGGCTTTTTTATTAATTATTTACAAATGAGAGCATGCTTTATTATAAAATCCTTATCTATCCCATTGGTGAGGCCAAAAAAACACTTAAAATTAGGATCCTCCGCATTGGACATGAACTCTCCCACAAGAACAAAATTCACTAGAATATGAAATAGCAAGTGCATAGAAAATATATTAAAATGAGCATTAGGAATGTAAAGTTGAGACACCTTTTCCTATCACTAATGGATCTTTTACTATCAATATCACCAGCTTCCTTTACCAATAGCCTCATTTCTTTTACTATCTTTTACTATTCTTGAACATATGTTCATATCCAACAATTTTATGTCCATTTGGAAAATACAATAAATCTCCCATGTGTTAACTTCTTTTATTAATGTTGTCAATTCTTCATCCATAGCCTCTTTCCAAGAATCTACATCATTAATACCAATAGCTTCCTTTACAATCCTAGGCTTATGAGTGTTAGTGTATAAAGAAATTTCATAAATTTATCCAAGTAATAATGTGTTGTGTCAATGGAATTGAAGTCATCGTATAAAATAATTGTATGTTTGGTTTGGATCATTGATGTCATTGTTAAGGGTACAAGTAGGTCTATTATTAAGACACCATGTTAATGTAAAAATTATGTTGTGGGAACAAATCGTGTAGTTTAAATCATGCCAATCTATAATGCAAAATCTAAACATCATCCCAAATCATAACATTGTCCCATATAATCTTATTTGTAAATTGACTTTGTGGTAAAAGTCATTTTTAGAGAAATGATCTTATTTGTAAATTCATTGGGTTCAATTGAATTTTAGGATGATAATAATTCCCATGTTTGTTTATATTCTTGAATTTATGGTAGAAGATTTAGTTTTTTAAATACATATTTGAACAAGATAGAGGTCCACTAACCATGTTAATATTATTCAGAATGGGTAGGCCAAATAAATGGGAATCACTTCTTTCTCGACATGTGCAAGACATTCCCAACCAGGGAAATCATTTCTCAAGTGTTGACCTTGAATGGACACCTATTGGAGGTGACAATAGTCATATAGACATATGTGCTGCAATCCCTCTTGAAAGACTCCCTCAGTTTGTCAAAGGAGAAGGTTTATTGGATAGTACAAAGACGGAATTTGTACGTAAATTGAATAGAAAGACCGACTTGATACAACCTAACAACCAGGCAATTAAGATGTACTCAAGGTTTGCTTATATTTAATATAATAATGAAGCATGTCAAAACTTATATTTTCTATTTGTTATATTAATTAATATATATTTTGTACATGTGAAATAGTTATTGGTGTGCTTTTGGCCCTGAGGACAAAATAAATAACTCTGAAAACAACTCTGAGAACAACTTTGAAAATAACTTTGAAAACAAGAAAAGGAAATGAAGGTTTATCCAAAAAAGGGGTTGTCAAACCCACTTTTATGTTAAGGTTATGTATGGTAGACCAGATGTTGTGGTTATTACATATAATGATTTCAGTCATTGTGATGCTAAAGGTGAATTTTGTCATGGAAAAGATGACCCTTCTGGTGATCCAAGGAGTAGTGTTGCACCAAGGTTGTCAAATGAATGCAAATCATATATTGAATCCTTATTGCTAATGGGGGTGGGAATTGACACAATATGTGAACAACACTATTTAGACCCTAGTTTGACACAGTTGATGAATAAGAGGGACACATATTTGTTAAGGAAAGATGTCTTGAATGCATGGAATAGAGTGCGCTCACTTCGATCCCAAAAGAATGAAGATGATGCAAAAAGTGTAAGCATGTGGCATATAGAGGAGAAAGACAACTTTTTTTATTATAAAAGACCAAACAATGTGGAAAATATTCCATTTATGGTAGGCATCCAAACTCCATGGATGCAAGAAATGATGGTGAAACATTCACATAATGCAATTATTGCTATGGATTCCACATTCTCAACAAATAAATATGGTGTAAGTAAAACAATTTTAATTGTATTTATGGATTTTAATGAAATTATTAATTTCTTCTACTGAAAATATACTAATTTATGGTTTATTCATGTGTAGTATCAGTTATATACTTTGCTTGTATTCGATGAACAAGAGGTTGGTATACCTGTTGCATGGGCCATATCCTCAAGAAATAAAGTCAAGGATATAAATGAATGGTTGATAAAAGTTTATAAAAGAGGGAAACAATGTAAAGAAGATTGGAATGTCAATGCATTTATGACAGATGATGCTAGTGCCGAGATTGAAGCAATCAGGTTTTTCTTGGCCTTAATCTTTTATTTAAACTGAAGTTAACTCGTTGTAATTGCTTAATATTTAGTTTATAAAAAGCTGAACATTACACTTATCCTCGTAACTTGTAGATTATCCTTTCATTGCCGGGTACTTTTATGTATTTGGCATGTACGTAGGGCATGGTTGAAGAATGTATACAGGTAAGTCATTCTTTTATTAAAATACTTGGAATACCTGAACATTTCATGTTCGAATTTCATAGCTTGATATTATGTTTTATAATCCAGGTATGTCAGTAATAAGGATGTTGGGAGTAATATGTTCAATAGATTGGGTGAGATAATGTATGCAATGAGTGATGATGAAGACATCACTACTCATCTAATAACAAATTTCATGGAGGAATTCAAAGAGGAGAAGAAATTTATTGATTACTTTCAACAAACTTGGTGTCATGATGAAACTCATATTGGTAAGCTCATTGAATTATTCATTATGATTTTGTATGCATTTATATTGTTTAACTTGTTTTTTATTTATACTAAGACAACATTTTGTGGGTTTGTATAGCAATGTGGGCAAAAAATTATAGAGGTTTCCCTCATGCAAATAAAAAAACCAATGCTTCCATAGAGTCGTACCACTGCCACATCAAGAGTCACTATTTAAGTGATCGTGCTAAGAGGTGCACGAGGAGAATGGATTGGCTTATCCATACACTTCTTCATAGGGTAGAGCCATTCTACAAAAATAAAAGATATTTGCAATTATCTGGGTTTTTGACTAACTTCAAAAAAGAACGATATTACACAATTGCATTAGAGAGGTCAAAAAAAATACTAGATATAGATTGTTGCCCATATGATCTCGTCCCTAACACATACCAGATAAGAAGCCAAACAACTCCAACAAAATGGTACCTTGTTAGAAAATATGGACCAGATTTGCATGTGTGTGACTGTCAGTGGGCAAAGAAGGGAAACACATGCAAACATGTGCTAAAGATTTTAGATCTTCTAAAGAGAAACAAAATAAATGAGCAAGATCAAGTTGTTGGTAAGGGTCATTTGAGATTTAATTTTAATATTTATATGTTAAATGATTATTATTATTTTTCAAAAATAACTAAATTAATCTCATTGAATTATAGATGGCACTACTCCATTGCTTGATGATGATGAGAATGTCAGAGGGAGTTTCAATCATGGAAACAATACCATTGGTAATATTGATATGGTATTTACAATTAAATATTAGTTTTTTTATGGTTCACAAAATTAATTAAATCTTAATCGAATTATAGATGGTTGCAATCAAATAGAAGATCAAGAGGTGCTTAGGATTGCCATTGGTGAAGACCAAAGAACAGGTAAATCTCAATGTCACCATTTTATAATAAAATATTAAGATATTTTTAGATTTAATCATTTTTATTTGTATTACAGATGGCTGGAAATCATCTGGTGCTTTGAATGATAACTTTCAAAATTCTATTGATTATTTAAATCATCTACTCCAAAATTTACCAACCAGTGAAGATGAAAAAGAAAAGTTTTGTCAATGTATTGGGAGATTGCGAAAAGATATTCATACATCTCTTCCTTCCTCTTCCACATTTACATCAATCCCTGGTTCAGATAACATATCTACGAGACGAATATCACCATGGTTTAGTCCAAGCAAAATGTGTAAACGTCGTTCAATTCATCAAAGAGACAATGCCATTTCTGAAGACTTGAATGAAACAATTGAGGACTATGAAAATTTTCAATTCCCCTCTACAGGATGTAGAAAGAAAAAGAAAAAAAAGTCATTAAATGCTAGAGCATTGCAATAGAAGAAGAAAGAGTTAGTATTATGCAACAACACAGTAAGTATATTTTTTAAAAAGAATTTTAGTAATTTGCATAACAATACTTCTTGTTTTTATTTCATATGTTAAATACATGTCATTGTAGGTTTGGATGATCAAGAAAGTACTCAACGACATCAATTACCTTTCTCGATTGATCTAAACCAAACAATAATAGATGAAATACAACTTATAGATGGTAATTTTTTAACTATTAAGTGTGTTTATTAACTTTATAGGAAATTAGTCAATTCCTATCTCTAATCAAATTTCTAATCTTTATAAATTTACTATTGTTTATATTAATTACATAATGTAGTTTTACACTTGAAAACTTTATCTATGTTGATGTGTTAAATATGTGTCATTGCAGCTTCAGAGGATCAACAAAATAGTAGAGAATACA
>VDFB02300586.1:0-15558 GCA_007258455.2 Sequoia sempervirens | reverse complement strand
TCAGGATGAACATGATTAATGGAGACTTACCTTTCAAAAGAGCACTCTTGCTCTTCCCAAGACCTATTCTCTGGTCTTCCTAGGGTATTCCTCTCTACCCTATTCAGGGATCTCTCCTAAACCCCTCTCACCTCATAAGACTCTCCACCAATTTCAAATTCTTCTCCATTACTCTCAATTCACCACTAGGCTTCCCTAGGCTCCAAACTGACCCAAAATGTCCTAACCACTCCAGGGGCTAGGAAAGGCTATTCTACTGTCTCTTTGTTGATTTGACACCTCACTGATCCATCTCATTGGATTCTTTCACCATTCTCCCATCGCTTTCTTGAAAAACTCCATTTTAGGCCTTGTAGCCTTTTGCCCCAACTAGGCCTCCTAGAACCCGTTTTCTTGGCTTTTCTCAAAAACGGTCTTAACAACCCCCAAATATTTTTTGATATTCTTTCTAGTGGTACCCTAGGCTTCAATATTTACCAGGTGTAAGGTCTCCCAAGTGGTCGTTCATATGACTGTCCTCATACCTCCCTAATTTCAAGGGTTTCAAGGGTTTTAGCTCCTTTTTCCAACTTTGAGGGCTTCAATGACCTCCTCAACTCTCCTCCTTGCACACACATGTCTGGAATACATGTGCCCACACTCCCATTCTCTTTATTGGCACAAACCAATCCATTTAGCAGCTTTCTTTACTGCTGTCCTCTCCAAGCCACTAGCCAAAATGCACTTGCACTCGCCTAGTGCTTGATAGTTTCTTCACTTCCCCTGCAAACAAAGACTCCTAAACATGTATGTACATTATTTACACAGTCCCCAGCTTGATTCCAAGTGGCCATGAGAGGAAAGCCACGGGAATTCAAGTGGGACTCATTATTCACAAAACTGGCCCAAATCGGCAGTGAGTCCAAAAACCCAAAAACTTGCAAAACCTTAACCAGTTGGTCTAAATGACTAATCTAATGCTAGGTAAAATAATTAAATGACACAAATGAAACACTCAAAGCATCAGGTTAGTCCTTTCAATCTATTCTTGACTAGATGAAGGCTCAAACACAAAAATGCACTCAAAAGTTGTTGAATTCCAATCACACAAAAATGCTCTCCAAGTCTCAATTCATGAAAATAAACTTCCAACCTAGGTATTAGGGTTTGGATGACCTTATATACCTTTCTCCCATGTGCTAGGACCCTTGGGTCGGACTTAGAACAACATTAATGCTATTTTTCAACTTTTAGGCCAAATTGCCAAGGCAACATTGCCAAAATGCTCAAATTGCCAAGATTTGTCTAGGAACTCATAAAGTTCAAGACTCTAAGCCAAACCTACCTTAACACACTCTTAAAAACAACCTAGGGACTTTATATCATAGTCCTTATTCCCTTGGTGGTTGGCTAGAACCACCTACAAGCCAAAAATCACTAAGATCTTCCAAAAGACCTTAAGGTGCTCCTGCACCATTCTCCCCCTGCAACAAAGAGGTTAAGGAACCTGTGATGTCAAGAGTTCCTCACTAATTCCATGCTTCTTAAAGTCACCTTCTGCTATCCAAGTAGCCTCTAACTCTGGTTGATGTCTCCACTTCACTAGGTGCTCCATGTATGTCTTGTGCCTAGTCTTCTTCTTCACCCTTGAGTCTAGAATCTTGTCCACTTGTGGGATGATCTGATCTGGTACCTTGAGTGCTTCCACATCCTTGTTTATCTTAGCATTGTACTTTTCTTCATCCATTTCTGGTCCTTTATACTTCACCAAGTCCTTCACATTGAAGATAGGAGAAATAGACATCTCCTTGGGTAACTCCACCTTGTATGCATTTGACCCATACTTAGCCAACACTTTACATGGCCCTATCCTTTTCATCTATAGCTTGCTTGGTATGCCTTTTTGTAACCTTGCCTTGTTCAAGTATACCATCACCAAATCACCTATCTCAAATTGTAATTCTCTTCTCCCTTCATCTCTCTTAGCCTTCAACTTTTGATTAGCCTCTATCGATGTCTTCTTTACCTGCTCATGAACCTCTCTCATTGACTAAGAAAAATCATCAGCATGTCCATTGATCCCTTCATATCCTTGTAGATCCCTAAGCTCAAGTACACCCCTTGGATGTAAGCCATATACTATTTCAAATGGACTCTTACCCGTTGTTCTATTTGTGCTATCATTGTAAGCAAATTCAGCTTGTGGAATCACTTGTTCCCATCCTTGTCCATACTCCTTAGTTAAGCATCTCAACAAGTTTCCAAGTACCCTATTGATCACCTCTGTCTGTCCATCCGTTTGAGGATGATATGCTGAGCTATGAGACAAGTTGGTTCCTAGCCTCTTCCAAAGAGTTTTCCAAAAGTGTCCCATAAACTTCACATCTCTGTATGCAACTATGCTCTTTGGCAACCCATGTATCCTCACTATCTCTTTGAAGAATAGGTGTGCAATGTGACTAGCATCATGTGTTGTTTTGCATGGTATGAAATGGCTCATCTTGCTGAATCTGTCCACTACAACAAACACACTGTCCAAACTAGTTGGTGTCCTAGGTAGACCTACTATGAAGTCCATGCTTATGCATTCCCATGGTCTATTTGGGATGGGTAATGGCTGATAAAGACCTGCATTTGTTGATGTTCCCTTTGCCTTTTGGCACACTCCACATTGCTCTACATACCTTCTTACATCTCTTTGCATCTTAGGCCACCAATAGAACCTCTCCACTAAGTCTAGTGTCTTGTTCAAACCAAAGTGACCACTCAAACTGCCATTATGCTTTTCTTGGATTAGATTCTCCCTCATGGAACCTCTAGGAACACACAATTTCTTCCCCTTAAACAATAAACCATTCTGCAAAGTGTAATCAGCATATTCGCTGTGAAAATGATTCTCAAAATTAGTACATACCTTGTATATTTATGAGAAATCAGAATCTCCTTCATATAGGTCTTTGAATCCTTCAACCCTTGTGCTTTGTAGCTGTATCTCTTGGACAGTAAGCAACCTCCTACTAAGAGCATCAGCAACCTTGTTGTTAACCCCCTTCTTATGCTTGATGGTAAAATTGTATGACTGCAAAAACTCCATCCACTTGATATGCCTCAAACTGAGCTTCTCTTGAGTGTTGATGTAAATTAAGGCCTGATTGTCAATGTATACCACAAATTCTTTTGGCAATAGGTAGTGCCTCCACTTCTTAAGGGCCTGCACTAAAGCATACAACTCTAAGTCATAGGATGAGTACCTAGACTTTGCTTCATTCAACCTTTCACTAAAGAATGCCACTGGCTTGCCTTCTTGGCTTAGGACAGCTCCTACTGCAATGTTACTTGCATCACATTCTACTATGAATGGTTTGTCAAAACTTGGTAAAACTAAGATAGGTTGGGTAGCTATCTCCCTCTTCAACCTTTCAAATCCTTCATTGGCTTCTTTGGTCCACACAAACTTTGTTTTCAGTCCTCCTTTGATGGTGTCAAGAACCGGTGCACAAATTTCACTAAACCTTCTCACAAATTTCCTATAGAACTGAGCTAATCCATGGAAACTCCTAACTTCTGTCCCTGTCTTTGGAGTAGGCCAGCTGAGAATGGCTTCAACCTTGCTTTTGTCCATCTTCAAGTTCCCTTGGGATACTACAAATCCTAGATAGACCAATTCTTGCTTCATGAACTCACTCTTCTCAAGGTTTATGGTGAGCTTCTCCTCTTGAAGTTTTCTCAACACAAGTTCTAGGTGCTTCATATGTTCTTCTTTTGTTTTGCTAAAGATGAGGATATCATCTAGGTAGACAACCACAAAGACTCCTATGTAGTCCTTCAAGACCTCATTCATCACCCTCATAAAAGTGCTAGGTGCATTTGTAAGCCTGAATGGCATCACTAACCATTCATACAACCCTTCTGTGGTTTTAAATGTTGACTTCCATTCATCTCCTTCTTTCATCCTAATCTGATAATAGCCACTTTTCAAATCAATTTTGGAATAGAACTTAGCACCCCCTAAACAGTCCATTAGATCTTCTATCCTAGGAATAGGAAACCTATATCTAATGGTTATCCTATTTATGGACCTAGAATCAGTACACATCCTCCACTTGTCTCCCTTCTTAGGTGCCAACACAATTGGAACAACACATGGACTTATGCTCTTTTTGATCAGCCCTTGGTCCAAAAGTTCTTGAACTTGCCTTGCTATCTCCTTATTCCGCTCCAGTGTCATCTTGTATGCAGCCTTGTTAGGTAGTGTTGCTCCTGGTATAAAGTCTATTTGATGACTGATTGCTCTCTTGGGTGGTAGTGTAGCTGGTGTACCTTCACAAATGATGTCCCTAAACTGATCCAACAGTCGCTTCACTTCTGTTGTCATAGGTAGCTGATTAGATAACTCCTCTTCCTTTGGCTTCAACATGATTGCATATGCCTCTCCTTCTTCCTCCTTTATTTCCTTTAGGAATCCCTTTCCACTCATCAAAATTGCACTAGTTTCTGCCTTTTCCACTATGTTTTCTTCTATCAAAGACTGAATTTTATAAGTCACTCCATCCTTCTTGAATGAGTACTTATTCTCCTTGCCATGGTGTACTGCCTCCCTGTCATATTGCCATGGTCTGCCAAGCAGCAAATGGCATGCATCCATTGGTAACACATCACATAGTATCTTGTCTTGATACTTTCCTATAGCAAACTCAACCCAAACTTGTTCATTGACCAATATATTCTGCCCTTTGTTCAACCAAGTAACCTTGTAAGGACACACATGGGGTATCTTGATGAGTTTCAACTTTTGTACTGCCTCCTCTGAGATGACATTATCAGTTGATCCTGAGTCTATGATGACCTTGCAAACCTTACCTTGTATCTTGCACTTGACTCTAAAAAGAGCTCTCCTTTGTTTGTGTTCATCCTCGGTAGGTGCTTTGATCAAAATCCTTCTTAACATGAGTTGTTCTCCTTTCTCTAAATCCAAACTTACTTCTAAGTTTGTAGAGTAGTCCTCTTCTTGGACATATGTAATCTTCCTCTCACCTTGTGAAGATTCTGGCTTGTCTGGACACCTATAAACTGGATGACCCAACTGTCCACAATTGTAGCATTTCATGGAAGAAAAGTGTGAACTTCTCCCAAAGCTTCCTGATCTGCCTCTTCCACCATTGCTAGAGCTTCTACCTCTATATCCCCCTCTATTATTTTCCTCATGGGATTGTTCTCCAACCTTGGAATCCCCTTGACCTTTGTTCTCATGGCTTCTTCCACCAAAACCTCCTCTATGTCCACCTCTAGAGTCTCTACCTCTTCCTTTACCTCTAGTATTGGAATCTTGTTTCTTTTTTAGTTTCTCTTCCACCTTAATAGCCATTTGATAGCAGCTATGGAGGGTAGTAAGTGTGAAAAGACTCAACTCCTCTTGTATGTTCCATCTAAGACCGTTTAGATACCTAGCAACCTTGATGCTTTCAACTTCTTGCACTCTAGATCTAAGGCTTAGTTTTTGGAACTCCTCTGTATATGCAGCTACATCTAGGTCTCTTTGTCTGAGATTTTGTCTCTTCTTGTGCAATTGAATATCATAGTCTTCCGGTAGATAGTTCTCCTTCACTTTAGCCACCATAGTTTTCCAACTTCCTATGGGTTTCTTGCCTTCCTTCTCTCTTTCTTCTTGTAGAAACTTCCACCAAGTTAGTGCTTGTCCTCTTAGCCTTGATTTGGCTATCTTCACCTTTTGTGCCTCTGTAATCCCATCACATTCAAAGTGATTCTCCATTCCCTCAATCCATTCCATAACCAACTCTACATCCATTCTTCCTGTGAACACAGGGATACCTTCAAGTGCCTTTCCACTCAAAGCCTTCAATGCTTTGAGGAAGGGTTCCTCTACTAATGGAGGGTCAGGTTCTAGTTCTATGTCTTCCTCTATTTGATTCTTACCCTTATCTTTATCCTCTCCTAACTGTACCTTCATCTTGCTTGCAGTCTCTGCCACCTCTTCTAGCTTGTGCTTCATTTCTTCCATAGCCTCTTCAAGATGCTTATTCTTTTCTTGTTGCTCTGTCAAGTCTCTAGCTAGCTCTGCATTGGTCACCATGGTGTTCTCTCCTATGGATTCACTTATTTCTGACATTCACTTCTCAATTCCCAAGCCTTGTATGGCTCTGATACCAATTTGATGGGGAGACTTACCTTTCAAGAGCACTCTTGCTCTTCCCAAGACCTATTCTCTGGTCTTCCTAGGGTATTCCTATCTACCCTATTCAGGGATCTCTCCTAAACTCCTCTCACCTCATAAGACTCTCCACCAATTTCAAATTCTTCTCCATTACTCTCAATTCGCCACTAGGCTTCCCTGGGCTCCAAACTGACCCAAAGTGTCCTAACCACTCCAGGGGATAGGAAAGGTTATTCTACTATCTATTTGTTGATTTTACACCTCACTAATCCATCTCATTGGATTCTTTCACCATTCTCCCATCGCTTTCTTGAAAAACTCCATTTTAGGCCTTGTAGCCTTTTGCCCCAACTAGGCCTCCTAGAACCCGTTTTCTTGGCTTTTCTCAAAAACGGTCTTAACAACCCTAAAATATTTTTTGATATTATTTCTAGTGGTACCCTAGGCTTCAATATTTGTAGGTGTAAGGTCTCCCAAGTGGCCATCCATATGACTGTCCTCATACCTCCCTAATTTCAAGGGTTTCAAGGGTTTTAGCTCCTTTTTCCAACTTTGAGGGCTTCAATGACCTCCTCAACTCTCCTCCTTGCACACACATGTGTGGAATACATGTTCCCACACTCCCATGCTCTTTATTGGCACAAAAAAATCCATTTAGAAGCTTTCTTTACTGCTGTCCTCTCCAAGCCACTAGCCAGAATGCACTTGCACTCGCTTAGTGCTTGATAGTTTCTTCACTTCCCCTGCAAAAAAAGACTCCTAAACCTGTATGTACATTATTTACATAGTCCCCAGCTTTATTCCAAGTTTCCATGAGAGGAAATCCACGGGAATTCAAGTGGGACTCATTATTCACAAAACTGGCCCAAACTGGCAGTGAGTCCAAAAACCCAAAAACTTGCAAAACCTTAACCAGTTGGTCTAAATGACTAATCTAATGCTAGGTATAGTAAATAAATGACACAAATGAAACACTCAAAGCATCAGGTTAGCCCTTTCAATCCATTCTTGATTGGATGAAGGCTCAAACACAAAAATGCACTCAAAAGTTGTTGAATTCCAATCACACAAAAATGCTCTCCAAGTCTCAATTTGTGAAAATGAACTTCCAACCTAGGTATTAGGGTTTGGATGACCTTATATACCTTTCTCCCACGTGCTAGGACCCTTGGGTCAGACTTAGAACAACATTAATGCTATTTTTCAACTTTTAGGCCAAATTGCCAAGGCAACATTGCCAAAATGCTCAAATTGCCAAGATTTGTCTAGGAACTCATAAAGTTCAAGACTCTAAGCCAAACCTACCCTAAAAAAAAAAAAAAAAAAACCTAGGGACTTTATATCATAGTCCTTATTCCCTTGGTGGTTGGCTAGAACCACCTACAAGCCAAAAATCACTAAGATCTTCCAAAAGACCTTGGTTATACGCAATGATGAGTTCGACTGGCACATTGCGAATTGGTGACCTTTGTTCATTCACTTCCAACACCTTGAAACTCCATTTGCAGACCCAACTTCCCACACTTTGTGAACCATAAAGGCCGACCATGTGATTACCAACAAAATGCATCAACCAACTGAGATATTCCAAGCTTGTCAAGACCTAACATTTGAAACCTTGCGGTAGTGATTTGTAACTCATTTACATATTTCTTCCTTTCAAGAGAGGTGATGCACTCGTGCATTACTTGTGTTGAAAAGTGAAAAAACACCCATCAACAGGCTACAACTCCCAATTGCTACAGACTATAATTTCTTCTTAAGCTGCAAGAGTTTAATCCATAAAATATATACACAAAGCTAACTACCATGATTAAACACGAAATTTCAACCACATTTCATACATACTCACATATAAACCATACAATGCTACTATATCATAACTATATTTCCATTACTATAATTTAGGTCCAAGGTTGTGTAATAAGCATAAAAATGTAGCATATCATAGGAGTATGTCTAAAAATATTGTCTGATAATGTTTGAAAGTAAGCATAAAAACAACAAAAAATAGGCTAATAGATTAACCCATCACCACCCAAATAACTTGAAGAAAAAAATAAAAAACAAATGGAGAACATGAAAAGACTACATGAAATGAGAAAAGTTGGAGGAGAAGGTACATCATCTATACCAACTAACATTAATGTAGAATCAAACACTGAAACACCTTTTAAAGATATAAATGATGGATCAAATTTACCAAATGCAAACCAAGAACAAGTGCCAAGCATCAAACCTATTGAGACAAGGAATGATTAATCAAATGTACCAAATTCAAACCAAGAACACACCCCAGTCATAACACCTCCTCAAATTATTCATATAAAAAAGTAAATTATCTAATTGACATAGATGAAAACATTTTGAAACCAATGCCTGATAAAATTCTTGATCACACTTGTAGAAGAATGACTAATAAAATATGGAAAAACTATTTTGAGAGCTTAAGTGAAATTGGAAGGTGTCAATTTTGTTTGTTGAAATGATTAAAAATATTAATTTTAAGACACTATGAAGATCCTTAGCATAAGATCATCAATTACCAATGGCGAAAGAACTATTGTAAGAAATCTAATTAGTGTGTATCAATCAATAGGTTCAACATCACACACTAAAGATAGTAATGTTACTTGATGTGTTCTTAGATCAACTATAGTAAGAAATGAAACTAAAAAAATTCGTTTGATTACCAAAACAAGTAGGTAACTAAAAATAAGTAGAACACAATTAAATGCCATTGAGAGACATGAAACAATTGAGGATCCTAATAGTAATTCTCTATGGGAATTTTTTATTAGACTTCCATGCAAAGATGAGGTTGGTGTTGATGCATTAAGAGTGTTAATTAAAAAAAAATGGCAAGATAACAAAAGAGTTTCACCCAATCAAAGAGATGTTAGGAGGAGAATAGGATCTCAAAATCATGAACCACATCCTAAACACTTTTTGGATATGACTCAAACTCAATTTTATAAAAAATTTAATCAAAGTTATCCTCAAGTGATAATTAGTCAAAGGATTTTTGAAATGGTCAAACCTTTTTATGTTAAGATAAATCATGCACGCACTACACGTTGTTGTGAGATGCATATTGAATTCTCCATGCATTACGATACTTATCATCATATATTTGTTACTTTACATACTAACGATGTTTTACAAGAATGTGGTATACAAGTCCCTCTTAAATCATCAAGATATTTTATTTCATGTGTATTATGTAGAAGAGATGATGGCCAAATTTTTATAAGAATTCATTTTTGAAAGGATCATGTGTTACATCCAATGGTTTGCAACTTTTGCAAAAATGTCTACATTTAGAGAGCACACATGAAATTGAACTAGTTACTTTTAGAAAATACAAGATAGTGACATATGGGGTTAAAGATGGAAAAGAGTTGAAGAGATGTGAGTTAGTGAATACATATATTTTTGTAGCTGAATTTATAAATATTTTTCAAGAGAAAATAGCTTATGAGTACACAATACATACACATAGAGCTTGATGGTTGAATGAGCAATCCAAGTTATTGAAGGATATATTTCCTCTTGGTACCATTGTTTTTATTGTAGATTTTTCTGAGAATTATATATGCAACCACAAAATGGAGTGAAATCCTAGTATTACAACTCTATTCAGGTTACTATTTTTGTACACATAGCATTCATGCATGCACATGATAGCACATAGACAGACAGAAAGATATTAAGAGAGTATCACTTCTACATCAGCAATGATCGTATTCATTCCACAAAATTTTTGCAAGACTACTTTCAAATTTTCTATTATAATTTAAGGGAAAGATATATTAGATACAATCAACACATCATATGGTCAAATAACTGCATGTCGGAATTCAAGAATTCAAGGATGTTCTATTGGTTGACTATGATGCATGTGACAATTGGTGTTCAACATTTTTGGAATTTTATTGAGGTTGGACATGGAAAGGGTCAGAATGATGGTGTCGAAGCATGTGTAAAAATAACCCTAGCTAGAGAGGAGTTAAAGTACCAAGGTGGTGCTAAGTTCACCAATGCAATGTAATAGTTGTGTAATGGTATAGCTCCACAATGGGACTAGGTAGTCAAGGTAAGTCTATGGTTTCTAGATATTTTTGGTTGGTAAATTAATCTAATATTGCAAACTACCAAGATTATTGTACAGTTACAAGATCGAGTGAGTTTCACTCGTTTAGAAGTTCAAATGCAATTTCACTACTTATTTATACGAGAGAGAGAGAGAGAGAGAGAGAGAGATTGTATATTTTTGTGCTTCATGTATGGATTTTATATGGGAAGATTGTGACTCAAAATAATGGGTTGACAAATGGTCTTGTAGACCTTTAGTTCCCATTGACACATATCAAGTTTCACAAGCACTACAGTTGAACCAAATGGAAGTATCGATGGACTTTCACCATGTATCTAACCTAGTGCAAACAGGTATTGTGATTAATTAATTAGTTGAAATCAAAATTTTAAGTCATTTTATTACATTTTACATGGTTTATGGAATTAATTTATTCACTCAATGAAATGCAGGTCATGTGTATAGAGTTATTGCTATTGAGAATAATGAATTTAAAGAATGGATTTTTTTTGTCGTTGTATAGAGGGGATAAAAAATTGACTACCACGATCACTGATGGAGAGGGTATTGAGTATCCAATAAGGTATGTTGTTGTCACTAGAACATGGCTTAAAAGAGTCCCTATTCTAAAATTAGGTGTTTTGTTGTTTGAGGACTTTGACACACATAGGAATATTCTTCATTACTCTAACCTTGTTGTTGCAATGAATATTCAATTGATTAAATATCATGGTAGGCCACTTAATAAGAATTTATGGAAATTTTGCAAAGCTAACCACAAGGAAATACTTGACACTATAAAGGTTAGATTTGATCCACGAGGTTCAATAGATTGAACTTGGGAAAATTGCAAGCATTCAGCGTGTTGGAGCATTGGATCAACTTGATTCTATGAAAGAGTAGAATAATTTTAAAATTTGTATATATATAATCGGTTGATTGACATATCATATATTCATTGTACCATTGTACAAAATGTGATTTTTTTGTAAATATCATATTCATATCTATGTACAACTGAAATTTTGTATATATAATGACCAACATTCTATGAAATTTTTGAAACACAATTTTTTTTTTAAATATTGTCAATTGATTTGTATCTATGTATAGATGTAATTTTGTATATATACAAATGATGAAGATTCTACCATGATTATACCAATTGATTGTAAATGCATGAGCTTTGTACATTTTGTTAATTGGTTTGTATATGTCTATAGTTGATAGCTTTCATTGAACATTTTGAAAACTCTTACATACATTTTGTTAATTACTCACACAATATGTAAAATAAAATGTTTCACTTTTATAAATATGAATTTTTTTTATAGATTGAAGACAAAAACTAACTAAATCAAAATTTTAATAATGTCTAAAACTGTTGAAAATTGGACAACAAGGATCTTAAGAGAAAACACTCACACAATGTAGCCTGTAATGTTCGAGAGAGTTGGGGTGAAAAATAGAACCACATGCCTAATATAGATGTGCCTACTCGGATGTGTTGGCATTGTTGGTTTGGCCCCACGAAGAACAAAACAAAAATTAGGCTACCTTGTAACTTAACATTGCATTTATCTAACGATTTTACGAGGATAGCATAAAAAACTCTCCACCATAAGACTAGTACTGAATGCGGTGATCCCATAATAGTGGTTTACAAATTTTTTTGGCCAATGGACCTTTGAAATTATTATTTTTAAGTCGTTCACATTCGAGGGCACCTATAGCGGCTAAAGCTGAGGAATTTGAGAGATGGTGCAAACTAGAGTCTCATCAAATTTTTATTAGGTAGATTCTAAAGAAATGTTTTCCAAAATTTTTGGAATCAAATTGCATTTCTTTTTCCATCTCCCACAAAAATTGGTTTTTTTCATAAAATAACATTTTAAAAAGTGATGCACACCGTATAACGCATAAATTTTTTTCCATGAAGGATAAAATTATAATTATTTCAAATTTCTATTTGTAACTCTGATATCTAGTGCTTTCACTTGGTTAGATAGTTTTTTATTGCATATTTTTTTTTTCCTTAATTAAGTTTCAAGTCAAAGCAATTACAATTCGATTCCTGTGCTTATTTGTATAGCAGTAGCTTTTTTGTATATGTCAAAATTTTATTTTATTTTTTTGTTGGATCAAGGACTTCAATATAGAATTGCACTCAAAAATTGATAATCTTCTATTTTTTCCACATGTGAAGAACAAAAGAAATTCATTTTTAGATGAAAAACCTATGTTTAATAAAAGTAAAAACAAATACATAACAAAATAAAACATATTAAAATTATATTCATTGGATAGCTTGTTAGAATACCATAATCATTTGAAATAAATTTAAATGAATTCATTTGATCCCCAAAATGCTAAATCAAAAGTAATTTTTTATCAGCATTTTGATAGGTGTAAAGGAGACGCATTTATAAGTATGGTTTAAAACTAGCGAGGTTCTATCCAAGGGGGTTTGATCTAAGGTGATTTGATCAAACCCTCTTCAATTGGAATCCTTAAAATAGAACTTTTTAAGGCTTAAATCATTATATTTTCTAAAAATATGTGATTTCAGCTAAAATTTGTTCTCTAGAATTTATGTAAACCACTATTATGGCGATTCAATGGATTTAATATATGAAAAATGAGAGAGGTTATTATAGAGGAACCATACACCTCCCTCTAGCTTCAAATAGAACATTTGTATGTGCCACGGTTTCCAAGAAATAGCTTGTCAAAGTTTTCCATTTTTTGGCATTTAGGGCTCTTAAGAGAAAGTGTCGATACAATGTAGCCTAGAATGATCCAATGTGCAGGGGTGTGAAATAGGAACTTTCCTATCATTAAACCAACCACCCAGACATGTTGGTAGTGTCGGTTTCGCTCCACGATGGACAAAACAAAAGTTAGGCAATATTGCAACTTTTCATTGAATACATATGATAATTTTTGGGGAAGCAAGAAAAAATTTCACCACAACCAAATGGATTGGAAATATGAAAAATGAGAGAAGGTATTGTATAGGGATGCTATAGACCCATGTTCCTTCAAACAGAACATTTGCAAGTGCCACAGTTTTTGAGAAATAGCTCATCAAAATTTGTCACTTTTTGGCATTTAGGGATCTTAAGAGAGAGTATGTACAATATAGCCTAGAATGATTCGACATGTTGGGGTGAAAAATAGGACCTTTCCTAGTATAAGCCTACCCACTCAGACATGTTGGCACTATTTGTTTGGTCACACGATGGATGAAACAAAAGTTAGGAAACATTACAACTTTTCATTGAATGCATCTAATGGTTTTAAGGGTAGCAAGAAAAACTTTCACCACAACCAAATGGATTGGATATATGAAAAAATGAGAGGTTATTTTAGAGGGACCCTACAGCTCCCTATATCTTGAAATAGAATTTTTTTAAGTTCCACGATTTTCAAGAAACAACTCATCAAAGTTTCTCACTTTTTGGAATTTGGGGATCTTAAGAGAGAGCACTGATACAATATAGCCTAGAATAATCTGGCATGATGGGATGCAAAATAGGACCTTTCCTAGCATAAACATACCCACCTAGATGTGTTGGAACTATTGGTTTGGTTGCATGATGGATGAAGCAAAAGTTAGACAACATTGCAAATTTTCATTCAATGCATCAAATGATTTTTGGGGAAGCAAGAAAAACTTTCACCATGGCCAAATGGATTGGAGATATGAAAAAATGAGAGAGGATATTGTAGAGGGAACCTTAAACTCCTTATAGATTCAAATCAAACATTTTTAAATGCCATAGTTTTTTGAGAAATAGCTTGTCAAATTTCATCACTTTTTGGCATTTATGGATCTTAAGAGAGAGTGTCGATACAATATAGCCTATAACGATTTAGCATTTTTGGGTGCAAAATAATACATTTCCTAGCATAAACCTTCCCACCAATATGTGTTGGCACTTCCAGTTTGGTTGATGATGGATGGAACAAAAGTTACACAATATTGCAACTTTTCATTGAATGCATCTGACGATTTTTGGGGCAGGGAGAAAAAATTTCACCATGGCCTAATGGTTGGAGATATGAAAAATTGAGAGAGGGTATTGTAGAGGGACCCTACAACTCCCTATAACTTCAAACATAACATTTTGAATTGCCATGGTTTCCAAGAAATAGCTTGTCAAATTTCACCACTTTTTGGCATTTAGGGCTCTTAAGAGAGTGTCGATACAATATAACCTGGAATGATTCAATGTTTTGGGGTACAAAATAGGACCTTTCCTAGCATTAACCCACCCACCCGAATATTTTTGCACTGTCGGTTTGGTCGCACAATGGATGAAACAAAAGTTAGGCAACATTGCCACTTTTCATTGAATGCATCTAATAGTTTTTGGGATAGAAAGAAAAACTTTCACCACTACCTAATGGATTGGAGATATTAAAAATGAGAGAGGGTATTGTAGAGGGACCCTACAGTTTCGTGTACCTTTAGACATAATGTTTGTAAGTGTCATGGTTTTTGAGAAACAGCTCATCAAAGTTTGTCACTTTTTGGCATTTAGGGATCTTAAGAGAGAGAGTCGATACAATATAGCCTAGAACGATCTGACATGTTGGGGTGTGAAAGAGGAATTTTCCTAGCATAAACTTACCCACTTGGACATGTTGGCACTGTTGATTTGGCCGCACGATGAATGGAACAAATGTTATGTAACATTGTAACTTTTCATTGAATATGTTTGATGATTTTTGCAACATTTGTAAACTTGTCACCATGATCAAATGGATTGGAGTCTTGAAAAAGTGAGAGATATTATTGTGGATTTATCCTACGTGACCCTATATGGCAGTCAAACGTATGATATGCTCATCATCCAGTGGTTGGTAATTTGAATTTTGGTAAAAAATATTTAATATTCCAATACATTATTGTTAACTTATTCATTATTGTCTTTGTTGCATTGCACTTTGTAAATATAACTTTTAGATGAATGTTTGTTGGGAAATATTTGTCTTTATTAATTATTTCTTTTTGATAAGGTGATGAATTTGATGTTTTTGTTAACTTGTTGTGACATGATAGCATATGGGATATGATTCATACATACACCGCTTGGGGCTAAGTAAATTATGAGAAAATTTTAAACCATTTAAGCTACCAATTTATGCATAAAAAAATTATATAAATTGATCTCCATTAGGCCATGAGGTCGTAAAAAATTTCATCAAAATGTCATGCAATGCCATCATGAAGGCACACAAAATATTATCAAAATGTGATACAGTACCATCATGACAATGCACAAAATGTCATCAAAATGTCATA
>VDFB02300585.1:0-18676 GCA_007258455.2 Sequoia sempervirens | reverse complement strand
GGTTTGTAAAGGAGCTTCTTATCTTTCCACCAATATAAATTATACTTTAGTTTTGAATCTAATAAATAGTGGCTATTCATTTTCTATTAGAATTACAATAAAGTCTTGATTGTCTTAATTGAAAAAATTATAACTTTCCAAAGCGGAATCACATTTTCTGAATCCAAAGAGCATGCATCATTCTAGCACTTTTGCATACTAGTAGGATTAAAAGAAATAATAATTTCATTAAGTTTTGACCAAGTTAAGGTGGTCAGACATATGAGTTTTTATATTTTTTTAAAGTTGTAATTAAAATTTCATAATTAATTATTTACTTGGAAAAAAAATACAAAAAAATATGTATCACATCCGGATATGAGTCCTCTACTTACATCTAAAATATTATAAAAAAGTATTATGATTTTATTATAGTTAGGGTGGTCAGACAGACACCTACTTCTTATTTTTCCACGAAATTTAAGTACTACTACATTCAAATTTCAATTTTTCACCAAATAGATTTTTTTTTTAGAAAAATAAACCTAGTAGTTTAAAAACTACATTCAATTTTCCACAGATTCTATTCTTACATATTTTTGAAATAATATAGAGAACTTATTCAATTTTTTATGTCAAGTTACCTAACTCTGATTTTTCTAAATTTTCATTGCCACTTAAGGGCATTTTTTTTCCATGATGATCCTGCACATACCCAACACATCCTTTCTTTTTTTGAGAAAAATATTAATTTTATTTGGCAATTTATCTCATATCACTATAAATTTATTAAAAAATTGGTACAAATCTTGATGAAAAAAGGAAAATGCATTAATTACCATGGAAAACCATTCCTATAAGAAAAAAATTATTATGAAAAATTAAGGTCTTGAATATAATTCTTTAATATTTTAAATTAAACATTAAATATTTTAAATCGGCCATAAATTATAGTTTGCCACTATTCATTTAATTTTTAATCTAATGATTTAGGTTCTATTTTAGGCCCCATGGAATTTAACCTCATCCATTAGATTAAAAATCTTCAATGAACCAAATACCATTTTAGGCTCAATGGACATTGAAGCTTCGTGGGTACACATTAACCCATGGAATACAACCTCAACCATTATATTATAAATAAAATTAATGGTAGGAACTAAAAATTATTAATATGGCCGCAAAGCAACTAATAATTATATATTATTATTAGTAAATTAATTTCATTTTCTACTATAACTTGTAAAATTTAGATCAATATGATCTAATTAGGTATCAAATATTGTGGTGAAATTTTTGGTTTAAAAGTTTATTAAAATAAATATTCTGGCAATTTAACCAAGTGTAAAATAAAAATTTGTAAAGACATGATGAGATGGGAGTTTTTATATTGATTTGAAAAGACATGATGAGATGGAGTAGAAGGGGTGCTCTGATCTTGATGTGGAAGGGGATCATGAGATGGAGTGGAAGGGATGGTTTGATCTTCATTTGGAGTGATATTTATGGGATGGAGTAGAAGGTATTCTTAGATATTGAGATAAGGGATCATGAGATGAAGATAAAGGGGTGTTTGGATCTTGAGATGGAAGGAGATGATGAGGTGGATATGAAGGGAGGCAATAATTTTAATTAGAGTAGAATTTATAATAACATGTTTAGGAACAAGATCTTGACATGTTTCAATTGGTGTGGATGGTGTGTTGGTGGAGGAGTGTTGGATATATTCCTTGAATCATGTGAATGGAGGGATGGGATATTCATGAGGTTAATAGGATTGGGGTTTCATTGGTTGGATGGGTTGGATGGTGTTAGGATTTTGGAGTGTAATGATGGATATGGTGTGGTTTATGGCCTTATGATCACTAATGACTTTAGATGGTTGAGTGGGGTGGCATGACTTAATAACTTTGTAATGTGAATTTTGTGATTGTTTCTTTTCTAGGATTCCATGGATGAATTCATGAGAAAAATATTTGGAGGATGGAGACAATATGGATAGTAAGGATGTGAGAGATGATCAAGTAGAACAATAAGTGGAGGATTTAATGGATTCATAGGATGAAAATGAGTATATGGATCTTTAAAAATAGTTGGAGATGGATATTTGGGATGTGGATGGAGGTCTAGTTTCCCTTGTTAAGGTTAGAATGAGGATCGCCAATTGATATTTGTTAGGAATTAGTGGTATAATTTGTGTTAATTAGCTCTTGATATTGAAGATAGATGGATTGGTGACTATGTGTTGTGGAAAACTTGCTTAAGGAAATGTATTATAAGGTTTGATCATCATAGGCCTCGTATTCTATATGATCCACAAGACTAATCTCATCATCATCAATGATTGTTGCAGAGGCATAGAATGATCGCATGATGCTAGATGGAATTGGGATGGAAGAAAGTGGATTAGAACATATTATATGAGGATGGATGGATGGTTGGACAAGATTATGGAGAAATATTTGGAAGATGAAATTTTGCAATTGATTTTGGATGAGGATGGATATTAGAAAAAGGGGATGATCGGGGATAGGTTTATTAAGAAAGTTGATTTTTTTTTTTTTTGGAGGATGTAAATTAGGATGAGGGGTTAGAATTGAATTGGGGATTTAGAAGAATGAGACTTAAGTATGAAGATGATGTTAAACAAACCTGAATATTGAGAGGGGGGTGAATCAATATCTATAAAAACTTAAACCCTTTAGATCTTAAACCATTTAACAACATGAAAACTTAGGCTTTAATAGGATCAAAAACTTATAAACAGATCACTAGCACTTAATCAAATCAACAATAATGAAAGATAGGATAATGAAGAAACATGCACAAAATCATACCAGATTTATGTGGAAAACCTAAGGGAAAAACCACATTGAGAAAACTCACAATAGATGAAGCTCATTACTTATAGAATTATAAAAAAATTTAAGGCTCATTGTCTAAGGAATCACATTGTTCCCTGATGGAATTTCAAGCTAATATGTACAACCTTAGATCAAGATACAAAGGACTTGTAGTATTGAGGCACAAAACCCTAGGGCAAGATACAAATTACAAGGACCTGCTAAAGAGACTCACTGTCTGATAGCGAGATACATGAAGATTTGGAAATTACAACAAATGTCAGTAATACACTCAGTTGAATAAGGCGTTAAAGCTCATCTGATCTTTCTTTTCCACAACTCACTACATCATTCCATACTCACACCACCACACACTCACTCATTTTTTAATAGATTTGTTCTTCCATTTATATCCTCTGTAAGATCTCAAAACACCAATTAGGTCGGAAAGAATAGAATATAAACAACAACCTCAACAATTCAGCCATAAGAACATAATATGATCCTATTCGAGAGATAGGGAAGGCCAAAAACAACTTATTACAACTTCCAATATGATCCTAAACAACACATGCACTAGTTCACATCAACCCGAGTTAGCATCAAGGAAATGTGAAGATGAAATGTGTAGCACATTATTAGTCAGCCCAAAAATACACTTTTGATTGAATTTACGCAATGTGGTTCTCAATAAGGTATGTCAACTTAACAGAACTTCAAATATTGGCGTAGACCCCCTATTGGGATAATGTTCTCAACCTTGAAATTACATAAAGTGATATTGATACATAAGGTGATGTTGATACTCCAGTGACAGGGGTTGTGAGGAGTCCCCCCCTCGAGGGGTCTAGGGAGATCATCCCCCCAGCAGGAGTTCCAGGGGTCACGCACCCCAACAGGGGCTCGAGGGTAGCACCCCAAAAGGGAAAAAAAAATTATATTTTATTATTGTAAATATAGACCACTCATCATTAGGTCTTAGATCTAATGACCAATATTTTATTAGCTTGAATTTCCCTAGAAGGAAACCCTATTTTTTTATGGCATTGTATTACGGTTGTGTATTATGATGTATAATGTGATTCTAATAGAAGTCATGTTACCTTTGGATATTTGGTTAGCGATACTCCTACATGAGAAGCTTGCTCTACAAGTATATTGCAATCTTTGTTATTTTTGAATAATATATTGGGTGGCTTTTGGAGTGTGGGGTTTTTCTCTCAAAAAGGTTTTCCCCACGTAAATCACTATGTTCTGGTATGCATGATATTTATGTTTATTTATGTTTAAGTTTTTGAAACTATTAAATATCTATAAAAAATATTCATTATCCTCCTCTCAAGATTAGTGTAGGAATTTTTTCCACTACCTTAGCTTCCTTACACCCCCAAGCACATAGTGCAAGAGAACAAACCTTCTCATCCAAACATTCATAAATTTCCTAGAAAACCAAGTCAAAACACAATGTAGAACCAAAGAGATGTTCCATGAACATCCAACAACACTTCCATACTTCTTCCACACTTTCATGCCACAAACAACCACCACAGACCAAACATAAATAGAACATTTCAACTCAGAAGCCTAGAAGACACTGCCAAGAGATAGAACATTAACAAACCAGCTTTTTGTAAACACAATCACATGAAATCTAAACTAAACACTACACAAGAACTGAGAGAATTTTCACCAAGATATAGTTGTAGAAACATCAATGCAGAGAAATGCAGAGCATTTTTTGACCCAGTCCTAACAAGCAATAAAATTATCAAACCACAATAATTATCAGAAACCTCCTCGACAACATAGGTGACCTAAAAAGATAGGAGTGTAACATCCACAAATAATAAATGTTGAATCCAAAACCACAAGACCACATCTTCAAAGGTGGATGAATATAGAGAATTCTCCCAAATAGTCTTCAAAGCAACTTCTTGTCTAGCAGAAACTTTCACCAACTTGCGGAGACAAGAACATCCTTGTAGCAACACATACTTGCTTAGGTACAATAGGAGACAACATAAAACATACTAGAGACCATAAAAAACATCTCTCCAACTTTTAATCTTCATCTTAATACTTCTAATCGTCATCTTAATTCTTCTAATCCTCATCTTAATATATTTTAATGATATCATATTTTATGACAACAACCATACTCAATACATCTTTAATTGACATCAAACAATGCATGGCACCCAACTATGAACATCAGAAACATCAAAGGTATGACATCCAAGCATGAACATCAGCAACATAAAAGGAATGGCATCTAACCATGAACATCAACAAAATAAAAGGCATGGCATCCAACCATGAACATATCATCAACAGCATCCAACTGTAAGCACCAATGATAGCACAAACTAAGTGTTGAAATCAATGACAACCAATTCCAATAGATGAGGATGACATTTTATTTAGATTAAAATGGGATAGGTTGGATTAGGATTTTGGATTTTGGTTGAGGGGTCAGTTTGATACAATCTACATGTGAGGGATAGCTAGGGATAACCATGTACACACGAGATTTCTTACGAAGGTGCACCAAATGCTTTACCAAGGTGAATTATATCTCAACACATGTAAGTACTCATGAATAAGTTTAGAGGCAATATGTTTCCCTTACAACATCTAAGTGATGACTAAAATCTCTTTAGTTATGATGAGCAGGATTGCTAAGAAGTCCTCCAAATACCTCAAGGGTATGTGAAGCCAAATCCATAAATGAAAGGGGGAAAATTTCCAAACAACCAAGAGAGAAGGGTAACCCACTCTCCACCTTCACTTCCCTAAGTTATGAATTTCTTATGGGCTTAACCAATATTGACAAGATTCCACTTCTAAGAGGAGTGTTTTTCAATTCACCCCCACTCTTTATACTCCATAAGAGTACAAAATTTTGGGTTGTCCATTGGTGATGAATTCCCTAGCTAGGCCCTATATAATGAAATATCTAATTGTTTTTTTTCATCCAAGATTGCACGAAGTGCAAGGAGAGACCATATACACATTGGGCTCTTTTAGATAACAATTAAAATAAAATAGAGTAAGTGATTTTTTTATCCTCAAGGTTACACAATATTGCAAGAGGAGAGAATACACATCACTCACCCAAAGACATTGCAAAAAATTCCTTTCCCTCACTATAATTTTAGTGCAACTAAAGTTAGTAGAAAATGATAATCCTTGCACAAATATAGTTGCAATACAACTATTTTAGTAGTTTAAAGATTATTTTGACCAATGTATTTACGCAAATAGGGGTTAGGTTGAAAAATTGGTTAGAGAAAATGAAATTAAAAAAAAACCCAAAAATAATGATGTAAGCCTTGAAAATTTCCATTTAAAGGATTCTAATTGAAGAGGGTTTGATCAAACCACTTATACCAAGCCCCCTTGGATAGAACTCACTAGTTTTAAGCTACAATTTAAAAGTCTCCTTTACACCTATCAAATCGATAAAACCACTTTTGATTTACCTTGCTTTGGGGATCAAATGAATCTATTTAAAATTTATTTTTGTAAATATGTAGTCCTTATTATAAGCTTTCAAAAGTATAATTTTAATTAAATTAAATTTGATTATTATATTTATTTCTTTTCTTGTGAATGTAGGTTTTATCAAAAATAAGATCTTTGTTTTGAACATGTGGAAAAATAGAAGATTATAAAATTAAAAATTAAAATATGAGTATAGATATTGAATTCTCTTGATCCAACAAAAAAATTAAATTAAATTTCAATACATACAAAAAAAGTAGTTAAAGGCTCACTATGTTTGAATTGTAATGGTTTGACTTCAAAACTTGATTAAGGAAAAATATTCAATAAAACACTATGAAACCAATTAGAAGAACTAGATATAGTAGTTACAAATCTAAATTCAAAAACAATAGAATTTTATCCTTCATGGAAAAAAAATTATGTGTTATATGAGCGTCACTCCTTAAAAATGGTGTTTAGTTGAAAAAACTAGTTTTTGAAGGAGATGGAAAAAGAAGTCCAATATGATTCCAAAATTTTTGAAAAAAATATATTTAGAATCTACAAACAAAATGGCACAAATTACTAGTTTTCATCATCTTCAAATTCCTCATGGTTTAGCTGCTATAGGTGTCCGAAAGTGAATATTTAGTTTGAAAAAATCAGTTTAGTGTCCAATTTGGCAAAAAATTGTAAACTAGTATTGTGGGATCACACAGTGTGATATGCAGAAATGAACTAGAAATGAATACAAAACATAACATAAATGAATCAAATTAAAAGTGTACACCTAGGATATTGATGAAGGCTAGAAAAAATATTTGGAAGGCTATTGATATTGAAATTTGAGCCTGGTGGGACTCATTTGCCACTCTGGACGAATTAGTCCCAGTTCTGGATGACTATACCAAAGCCCGTTTTAGCCAAAAGGAAACTCAAAAATGTAAAAATGCAAAAATTGACCTTGGGGAGGGCTCATTCGCCACCCATGGTGAATGATTCCACTTTGGACTTTCTAAAAATGAAAAAATGGAATCTATGGCTTTCAAATTGCTCAATCTGTACCTCCAGGTGTCTAGATCTAAAATTGCAAAATTTGGGTCTGAAAGTGACTTTTAGTTGATGATTTGACTTGGATGAATGAAGAGATGACTTCAATGACTTTGAAATGTAATCTTCAATGATTCCTCAGCCTCCAAGAGTCCAAGATCTGCAAACAACAAGACAAAAGAGAGATATGTTGAAGGTTAGGGCATGGGGGTTTGCCTTGGTCAAACCTCGTTTAGGTAATCAAACCAAAATGATGAAAGAGTGTAATCAAGCATGTAAAATGGAGATGATTACCTTGTCATGATGATTTTATCTTGAAATTCTGCAACATAACATGAAGATTCAGCTCTTGAATGTACTTGGAAGCTCAATTAAAGACTTGCAATGAGAAAGCCCTAGTTTACTTAACTTGTGAATGAAGAATGGATGCTTGGATTGATGAGAGAGATGGATAGATAGATAATATTTTATTGTATGAGGATAAAAATACTTATTTATAGTAAATTGTGTCTTAGTACCTGATTATACCTCATCACAGGCTGACATATAGTGAAAATAAACTTTAAATTTCACTTTTTCCCACTCAAGGGTCAAAATGGAAGCTAGATATGACTCATTCACCACACATGGTGAATGGGTCCCATCTGGATGGCAATCATTCACCATGCATGGAAAATGGGTCCCACAAGGGCCATTCTGACACCTATGAAGCTAATGAGATAGGAAATAAGGTTTAAATTGCTATCTTGTCGAGTGTTTGATCAATTAAAGCCTCAGATGCACAATATGGGTCAATTAAGACCTATTAGTGATGATTTAAATGTTGAATAGGGCTTGGGACACATAAATCAATGTGAAAGTGTGATTGAATACACTTTACAACACTAAAACTAGGTCCACATATCCTAGAAGGGCACAAAAACCAATGTGAATGTGTAAATCACACTACAACACTAGTGTATCATTAAGATTACATTAAGAACCTTATATATTGATGTAATAATTTTATTAAACACATTTTATAATGTTGGATTAGGGAGAAGTAAGTTAATTAAGTCTAGAAAAGCGTGAAAGTCCTTTACAAGACTTTACAACACCTTTACAAGACATCATCAAAAGCATGTTATTTGATTTACAAGGGTCCAAGACCTAGTGTGGACCCATAAAATCTCTCACAGCACTAGATTAGGGCCTCATTAAGTCCATTTTATCATTATTTAATCCCATGTTAAGCAACGAGTCTAATTTTCTACGACACATTTAGTCCCCACTTTAGTGAGAGGATGAACTTGCTTCCTCACACTAAAGTAGCCATTCAAGAGAGATCCACATGTACGTCAAGCCCCCAAGATACTAAATCATGTAAAGGAAAGATAAAAGAAAGACAAGGTGGAAAAATATGTACTCACTTTGGGCCAACGGAACTTCTTGGTTGTCTATCAAGTGACAAAGGCCAAACAATATACTCACTCTAGGACCACAGAACTAGTTGTCTATGGGGTGAGAATGCCCAAAAAGTAAGATACATACGCTAGTTGGTATGTACTCAAAAAATACAAAGGTGGCTATGGGGAAAATTCATGCCCCTAGTTGGGCTTCCTGCTCAACCATGCCAAATCTATACCCTCTGATAACTTTAACAAGGCACCACAAAGCAAAAGGAAATGCAAGTGTTAATTTTTAAATAGTACGACACTATAGGCATGCAAGTTGTGTTATGCAAGGTGGCCAAGAAATGCACAAATGTAAAATGCATAGATGTAATGTGAAAGATTGTTCAAAAGAGTCTTGTTTAGTTTATGTAAGGTGAATTACTTAGGGAACATTGTGTCTAATCTCTCCAAGAGAGGACCAATCGAATAATAGTATATTCACATCTTAGGGGATACAGTGTGTTGCATCAACCCACCAAGAGGAATGTAATATGTTGAGATAGATCACACTTATGAATTACATCACACCCAATGTCATCCACGAAGTGACAAATGCATCACGTAAACAACAAGGCTATACACTAGGAACCAAGAGTTCAAATGAATTGTGGTATTGTATGGCCCCCACTTTAAAGAGGTTGCTAACACCATTGTTGTGAGAAATTGCTTTAAAGTAGAAGAGAAGAACATGAGAGCTTATCCAAAAAGCCCTATGCCAAGTCATATGTTTTCGATAAGCTACGTAATTTAAAGAAAGGAAGTATGTCACAAGTGAGTCAATCTTAAGACATGTTTTCCACATCCCAAGCTTGCTCGTATATTTTCATGAAAGGTTAACGATTATTCAAAAGAGACAACAACAAGTGAAATACGAGGATAAGGCCTGCTAATCCTTTGCCCCCATTCAATGCAAGACGAAGGTGAGCCTAAAGTGGATGATGGTATGCTTCCCCTTGCAATGGATGCAAGACATGCAATAGTGAGAATGGAATCATCCTACCACTATTACATGGCAAGGAGCAACAACTAAGCTTATTGATTTGAATAAGGGGGAATATTGGAAGAGTCTTGAGTGATAGTACTGATGTTGAGTGAAGGGTTGTTGATCTCTATTAGACTACAATAGCCAAGACCATGTGTCATTTGTTGTGTGTTAAGCTCTATAGGTGCTACCACAATAGTGGTTTACACTTTCTAGGAGATCCTATTTTTTGTTGAAATTGCATATTTTTTAAAAATATAATGATTTAATCCTTGAAAAGTTCCATTCAAAGGATTCCAATTAAAGAGGGTTTGATCAAACCACCTTAGACCAAGCCCCCTTGGATAGAACCCCACTAGTTTTAAACCATACCTATAACAAAGTCTCCTTTACACTTATCAGAATGCTGATAAAAACCCACTTTTGATTTACCTTTTGAGGGATCAAATGAATTCATTTAAAATTTATTTATTTGTAAGTGTGTAGTCCTTATTATAAGCTTCCAGAAAAGTATAATTTTAATTAAATTTAATTTGATTATTATATTTATTTTTTATTTATTGTGAATGTAGGTTTTTCACTAAAAATCAAGCTCTCTATTCTACACATGGAAAAATAATAGATTATCAAAAAAAAATTGAAAAATATGAGTGCACCATATATTGAAGTCATTGATCCAACAAAAAAAATAAAAATTGATACATAAAAAAAAAGTTACACATTATACGGTCGTGCTATGTCTGAATTTTAATTGGTTTGACTTTGAAACTTGATTAAAGAAAAAATATTCAATAAAAAAATATATAACCAAGTGGAAGCACTAGATAGTGGAGTTACAAATCTAAATTTGAAAGAATTAGAATTTTATCCTTCATGGAAAAAAAATTATGCGTTATATGGTGAGAGTCATTTTTTAAAAATGTTGTTTTTCTGAAAAAACTAGTTTTCAAGGGAGATGGAAAAAGAAGTGCAATCTGATTCCAAAATTTTTGAAAAAAATATATTAAGAATCTACATACAAAATTTCACAGAACTCTAGTTTGCATCATCTTCAAATTCCTCACGGTTTGGCCACTATAGGTGCCCGAAAGTGAAGATTTAGTTATAAAAAATGATTTCAGTGTCCAGTTTGGCCAAAAATTGTAAACCACTATTGTGGGATCACCCATAGGATTGTGGATACCTTTTTCTTAAGCACCACAACCTTTTCCATAAATCTTTTCTAGGGCTTTGGAATTGGGAGGTTGTTCATTGTTATGTTCATCAAGTGTTATTGTGGAGTTTGTGGCATTGTATAAAGTGGTTGAGATGAAGTGCTCTTGAAAGGTTATCCAAATTTTGTGTTGACCTAATGGTTGGTTGTTGTGGATTCTTGTCTTTATTTTGTGTGAGTATGTGTTCACCCATAAACAAGTATAAGGATCCTTAATCATCACCAAATAATTTAGATGACAATTGCTCATTGTTGTGTTCAATTTCAAGAGGATCTATGTTGGATGTTGGAATCAATGTTGTGAGAGGACTTATAGCTCATTTTTCAAGGTTCAAGCAACTTTCAGGCTTGAGATCAGCTTCAACATGATAAATTTTATTGTTACAGACATATTTCATTATACGATGAAGGGTTGAAGGCACTGCATTCATCTCATGAATCCATGGTTTGCCTAAAAGAAGATTGTATGAGATTTCATAAGGCATGACATGAATAGGAGTTTTCAAAGTGACCACTCCAACCATAATTGGTAAAGTGATTACATTCAGTGGTTTCTTTGTTATATTATCAAATCCTTGAATAGCAGTGGAATCAGGTTTTATTTGTGATCTATTAACATCTAATCGATCAAGGAGTCACACTACACACATTAAGGGTGGAACCATTATCTATGATAGTGCATTTAATACCTGTGTGATGGAATTGAGCAATGATCATAATGGCATCATTATTGTTTACACAACTCCAAAGAAGGGAGTTCATGTTGATGGAAAGTAATGTCAAGATTAGTGTGATTTAGGTTATGAACTAAGGCTGCCACATCATTCAGAGTGGTTCCATAAGAGATTGTTATATGTTGTAAGCATTTTGAAGAGTGGTGTTGTAAGTTAGTGATGTTTGAAGTATTCCCAAAGGGAAATTTTGGTAGGATTATTCTTTAATTGTTCCACAAGATCATACTCCTTTGTGAGTGGAAGGTAATGAGGAGCACTAGGTGGATTAGGTAAAGGTAATGATGGTGGAATTATTTATGGTGGTTGTGGGTTATTTCGTGTGTTATATGTATGAGAAATAGTATCATCACTAGATTGTTGTGATACATTAGAGGGCTAAAGGGGATGTGAGGGTGGGTAGAGAACAAGTTTAGGTTTATTGGAAGGATGAAGTAGATGCGAAGGTGGGTAAAGGGTAAGTTTAGGTTTATTGGAAGGATGAAGTGGATGTGAAGGTGGGTAAAGGGTAATTTTTGGTTTAGTGTAATTAGGTTGAATATTTTTAAAATCCCTTAACAAGTGAAATTCTTCATTGTCTTCGAAGGGCATGTTATCTTTGTCTTGTATCATAATATCTTCCCTAGAAGGAGAGTTCATAGGAAAACAACAAACCTCATGTTCATGACTATTAAGGTTTAGTTCTTCCAACATAACTTCATCACAACTAATGGAGTTATTAATTATTGAATTATGTTGGTCTATAAGATTCTCATTATTTTCATGGATTGGATCATGTAACACCATAATATCTCTTCACTAATAGGAAAGATACTAGGAGAAGGGAAAAGTTGAATGTTTTCCATAATATCATTATTGTGATTCATAGTATCTACCCTAGTAGGAGAGCTTGGAGAAAGGTGACAATCAAGAGGTGCATCACATGTCGAAGTTGCATCACAAATAGGGGAGTCATGAAGGGAAGGAAAAATAGGATTGGCAAGTGTGTCAATGATTGGAGCTTCTTGTTCAAGTAGAGCCTTCCAATTGTTGGGAACATTAGGAAGGAGAGAGATAATGTTACAACTCTCAATCATTGGATGTCTTGATACCAACATATTCTCCTCACAAATGTGTTGGTCAAAATCATTCATGAAATTATTGTCACAAATAGGGGAAGTGTTGGGAGATGAGATTAGGTAAGGTGGTATTCAAGAATGTTTCTATGTTTTCATCATGTTGTTTTCTAACATCCTCCAAAGGGGAATAAGAAAATGGACAATCAAGACTCGCAATGCTTGTAACTTCTTTCACCAAAATACCTTGTCACTAATAGGAGAGGTATTGGGAGAAGAGCAAGTATGTGTGTTATTATTATCTACATCTCCATTCACACCAATGGGAAATATAAGATTAAGGATTGTACCAATGGTTTGATCAGGTTTCTTAAAGTCCTCATTGTGGTAATCAAAACTAAACTCATAAGAAGGAATTTATACTTATACAATCCATTATTAACAAAATCAAAGCCACACCTTTTGAAGGAAAACATGCTATGATGAAGAAGAAAAGAATGCATAATACAGTGACTTGAAATGAAATGTAATTTTTAGATAGGAAACAAGGTAATGGTCTAATTACACTATGCACCATTCAGAAAATGATATGAAAAATACAAATGCAAAAGGATGCAATGCATGAAATGAGATATTTGAAGTGAAATCTAGTGAAATGCAACTAATTGATATATACATGTTAAGGCACCAAACAGAGGCTCAAAAACAAGATTCTAAATTCTGTAAAGTATTGTTTCAGATGTTAGAAGGGACTAATTCACCTAGGGTGGTGAATGAGTCCTAGAATAGAATTTTTTCAAGATTTTCAGAAGTTTGTGACTTATTTTGAGGAATATTGAGAGCCAATACACAGACCTAAATGAAAAATGCAGAATTTCAATAATTCTAAATGAATTTACATGCAACAAATGCAACCTAAATGCACTTTTTGTGAGTACAAGTTTGAAAACCTAGCATACAAACTAATGCAAATCCAAATGAAAAATGAATGTAAGACTAGATCAATGATAAAGGACTCCAAATAAGACAATAAAGTATTCTAAAAGTCAGGTTCACCAAAATGTGACATAGATTTTTGGACCCAAAGGACTCTCTAACTCTTATAGAGTTTTTCACCTAAAAAGGAGAGAGAATAGATCTAAAAATGCTTATTTACATTCAAATTAGGATGTATGCAATGAGATATGATGTAAATTAACTTAGATAAATTCAATATATTAATCTAAATGAATGAAAATGAATGCAAAACTAAGGTTTATGCTTTTCTTGAAAACATAGTGTGATATGCAAAAATGAACTAGAAATGAATACAAAACTTAACAGAAATGAATCAAACTGAAAGTGTGCACCTAGGATATTGATGAAGGCTATAAAATACATCTAGAAGGCTGATGATATTGAAATTTAAGCCTGGTGGGACTCATTCACCACTCTAGGTGAATCAATCCTAGTTTCGGATGACTGTACCGGAGCCCGTTTTAGCCAAAAGGAAACTCAAAAATGTAAAAATCCAAAAATTGACCTTGGGTGGGACTCATTCACCACCCATGGTGAATGATTCCACTTTGGAATTTTTGAAAACTCAAAAAGGAATCTGTGGCTTTCGTATTGCTCAATTTGCACCTCCAGGTGTTTGGATATGAAATTGCCAAATTTGGGTCTAAAAGTGACTTTTTGTTGATGATTTGACTTGGATGAATGAAGAGATGACTTAAATTACTTTTAAATGTAATATTCAATGATTACTCAACCTCCAAGATTCCAATATCTACAAACAACAAGACAAAAGAGAGATATGTTGAAGGTTAGGGCATGGGGGTTTTCCTTGGTCAAACCCTATTTAGGTAATTAAACCAAAATGATGAAAGAATGTAATAAAGCGTGTAAAATGGATATAATTACCTTCTCATGATTATTTTATTTCTAAAATGACAATCGGGTTTTCTATGGTGTACTTGTCGTAAAAGAATTTGTCCATAGACTTCGGGTGCATTGAATTTCACTAAACAATTGTAGTATTTTCAAATTTTCTCCTGAACCCTAGTCCTATCAAAGCTTAAAAACCCTAACTCTACTAAAATGTATAGAGATTATAAGAAATTAAAAATGGGTTTAGATGATGATGTTTTCTCAACTACCAAGTTCATCTAAAAGGGAAAGGCATGCCCAAGGAATAGGGATTCTGACATATCAAATTATTGCTAAAACTGAAGCTTGTAGGGATACAATGATCACAATTCATGATTGGACCCTCTTCAAATATAAATTTTAAAAAATTATGATCACCAAAACTATTGATAATATTTGGATGTTGGGTCTAAGTCGACTTGTAGTCCCCAAAAAAATCATAAACGTTAACCTAATTAGGGAATTAGTTAGATTTTATAACCTAGAGAAGAAGGCTATCTACAATAAAAAGGGTGCACCTTTGATTAAGCTAGATATAAATTACACCTGTGTAATGTCCCCTTTCTAATGGAAGCACTTAAAACTGAATCTTGCTTTCAAAGTGTTCTCAAAGAGACATTAGGAACGTTAGAGATCAATAAATTTTAGTAATAACATCTAATAAGTTCAAAGATATAAATATTTCATTCTTGTCAAAGGATTATTCATTTCCTCCTTATCACTCACTATGAATGATTCTTCTTTAATATATTTCATAAGTACATTAGATATTAAACATCTTTCAAGATCATAGATGGAAGTCTATTATACCATTTAATATCGTAGTCAATGAAAAGAGTCACTATTACTTATAAGGCTCAATAATGCTACAAGCATCATTATTGGATAGTCATAAATAATATTATATATATAAAAATATACACTTATCAATTGTTAACATGCCCTTCCAACTCTCAATATACTTAGCCATCCTAATATATTCAAATATATTCATAAATCTTAATATACTTAAATATATTTATAAACATCAACTGAGATTTAAATTAATAATATGCCTAAATCCCTATTCTTACCTTCTACACATTATTATATCAATCCATACTATAATGGAACTCATACATTTATACTTGCAGATAATAACCATGATAAGCATAATACAAAAATAATTAATTTAGATCATAAAATAAATATATATACATATATCTACATATATAATTGCAGACCCTAGTTATGTACCACAAAGTAACAAATATAAACATTAAACATACAGCAACATACAATAATTATAATGGACTTACCACTATTATTGTTTATTCCTTGGGATCAGGTTTCCAAAGAACCTTTTATTGGAAAGATTCCTTCTACTAGAACATACTCTTCCTCTTTCCTTCGATTCTCCCTATCCCCCTTTACATCTACCAAAAATTCCTTTTTATAACATTATTCTTCTACATGGAGAGATGTATCCCTTCTAATAGATACTTCTTTTGATAATGCCTGTTGACCATTAATCTTTGTTTCATTCTAATACTTGGCAATATTAATTATCTTTTATGATGAGCATTTCCTTGTAATTATCTTAATCGTTGTTGATTGTTTGTTCCATTTTGAAAATAACAATTGTAATTATAATGTGATTATTGATAGTTATAAGTATAATGATTTTTGGATTATATTCATTTTATTTAACTTTGTTGCTTAGCAATTTCTTTGTGGCTATTTATTTAAATTATGATTTGTATTATTATATTTTGTATTTTATATTTGTAATTTATTTAATTTGTATATTATATTATATTTATAATTATAATATTATTAATGATAAATATAATTATCTTCAAATCGTAAGTACACATGTTTAGATTTTGACATTCATTTGTATTTTATTTATTCGCATTTATATTCTAACATGTATTGTTTTTACTTATTTTCTTTTCAATGCTTAGTAATTTTAGTGTCCTAATTCGGGGACATGATGACCTATGAAGTTTTCAACTTGGATAGAAATTCCTAAATTTCACTTGACCTTGGAGCCCTAAGTAGAGAATATCACAAGCTGAGAGATAGCCATAGGGTCAAATGGTTTCCAAACTTCATAAAAAAGGGACCAAATAAGGAAATAATTAGGTTCAAGGTAAATGAATAGGATCTTTTTAGTTATGATATTTTTGAGGATTATTTCATTAAGACATACTTTTCCCTATGTCAAGCCTTATGCATGGATGTTAAGATGCAGATGTCTATAAACCTAATGGTGTTAGTAGTAGACATCCAAAATATAGATGTCAATAGGCCTTTTGATTATGTCATTTTTATTTCAGATGGTATAAATAAAAGTTTGTTAGAATTGAAGAAATATACTGATGTGGTTCATTTTAACGATTATTCACTTTCGTACCATATTTTATGATTCATTGGTAGAATATTTTGGTCACCATTCCTCTAGGTTAGACCTATTGATGAGCAGAAGAATGTGTTGCATGTCCAAGCATGGATATTGAATACCATATCCTCAAAACAAGGGTGATGCTTGATAATTCCAACAATTTATTGGCTAATGTGTCTCATGTAAAATTTGAAAGGCTTGAATCATCTACCCAAGTCATTGTGCACTGGCCCCTTGAATCAACGATTTATTGATATAAATTGAGCCTCAACCCTTGGTAGATTACCCTATGGACGATGATGATGTTGGAATCAAGAAACACTGAGAGGGGGGGTGAATCCGTGTTCTACAAAATTTAGCTTTATTAATCTGATCTTTAAACCACTTATAGCATTGAACCAAAAGAAAGATGCAAGAACACAAAGCACTCAACCACAACACCATAACACAGGGATTTTTTACTTGGAAACCCTATTAGGGGAAAAACCACGATGGAGGTCAATCCACAATATGAGTATACTCAAATATAAGTGTTTACAAAAAGGAATGCACATGCATTCAGGCCCATTGCCTAGAGCTCACTACTCAAATACAAAAGAAGACGCACTGCCTTACAAAAGCATTTGGATTACATCCAAAAGATTTGAATTGAGAGAATAGCATTTGCTAATGCCTGATTTCAGTTTTGATTAAGCACATCAATCACATTCTTCACCTTCTATCTGATTCTTCTCTTTAAACTTGGTTGCTTTAATTCGGATCACAAATCCTTTTCTGCACAAGTGAAATTTAGCATAATCGCTCTACAATCCTTCTAAATTTCGCAACACACATCAACACACTTCGTACAAATCTCAAAATTATATAAATGATTTCTTATATATATACAAAACTAAAGATTTAATCAACCACATGTCAGATTCAACAAAACATAAAATATTTACAAACTGTCGACTCAATCCACAAATAATTTTCAATGTGCTACAGCCAAAGTCATCCACAACATAGTGAGGACCCAAGTCAACATGATCGAACACAAATCACTACAAAAAATTACTCCTCGAAGATCCACAACACGCTACATTCACTTAGTCAACCTTCTTGCACTGTTAAACAAAAAATAAATCAACCAGATCTTCTAACTTTCACATGTTGTGAATTCCAACCTATACCTGCTCAAACATGGACAAACCCAAGAGTATTAGTCATTTAAACAAGAAAAATAAACATTCCCTATGAGATTCTTAAACATGCTATGAAGATGAAAACATGATCAAAATAACATGAAATAACAAGTAAATGAACATAAAATCCTAATCTAAGCTACTCAAACCCCATCCCATAGGGGGATTGGTGTAACTTTGATGTTGAAAGTTGCCCTTTCCCAATCCCAATTTGATAAGCTCCAAGATCCTGATGAACAATGGTGATTTTCATGCAAAATGATAGTAGATTCAAGCTAACATGATATTAAAATGGATGGAACTAGATTTGTAAATTCCAATTTCCCTCAAATATAGTGATAGCAATTGGATGATTGATGGATGAAATGAGTATAAGATGATTTTGTATGAGATGATGGATCTATTTCAAGTAGAAGAGGCCTCTTT